>RJWH01005211.1:0-83029 GCA_004363575.1 Solenodon paradoxus | reverse complement strand
GGTCTGGGGGTGGAGGTTGGGGCCTGGGGGGCGGGGATGGGGGTCTGGGGGTGGAGGTTGGGGTCTGGGGGTGGGGGGACGGCCCCCAGCGACTCGCAGCCGCCCGTCGGACCCGTGGACCCGCGCGCCCGGCCCCGGTGGGCGCCGACGCGTCGGGCGCAGGGCGGGGTCCTCGCAGGGGCCGCGAGCCGGCCCATCTGCCCCTCCGGGCCGTCCCGCCGCCCCTGACCTGCAATCTGTCACTCTCCCGCTGAAAGGCGGCCGCGGAGGAGGACACCTCCCGCCCCGTTATTCAAAGCGTGAAAGCCGCGCGCTCCGACGTGACCCGCCGCCCGTCTCCGCGCTCCGGCGGGAGGCGCCCCGCGGCTCGCACCGCGCGCTCCGCGCCGCCGCGGGCGCCCCATTCAGCGGGCCTGCATGCAAAGAGCCGGCCATTAGATCATCGTAATTATCCCATTGACGGCGCCCGGGGCCCCGTGGGGCCGGGAGCCCTTCAAACGCGCCTCTAATGAGGCGCTGCGGCCCTTTGTGCGCGCCGCGCCCCGCGCCCGCCGCCGCCGCCGCCGCCGCCGCCGCCGCCGCGGACAGGCGGCCCCTTTCAGGTGCGCTCGCGCCCGGCCCGGCCCCGGGGCGAGCTGGTCTGCGGGCGCGCACTCGGCGCCTGTTTCCCGGGCGCCCCGTGCGCCGCGCGGGTGCGGCCAGCGGCCGTCGTGCCAGCGCCCCGCGCTCATTATCGCCGCTAATCGCCGCCGCCGCGCCGAACAATCCCCAGCAGATGTCCGCAGCGCTGCGAGTTTTAATTAAAATGTTCTACTTATTTTCCTCCATGCCCTCCCCACCCTCCCCCGCCCAAGATTAAAAAGATGTTACTTCCTCGCAGTATTTTGCAAAGGACGCCTTCCTACGGGTGATTAAGAGACGCTTATTTGGAACTAATGGGGTCCCCCTCCCCTTGCCTCTTTGAAAGCGCTGCGGCTTTTTTTTTTTTTTTTTTTTAAGAATTAATTAAACTCGAGGTTTAAAAAGATTCTGTTTTCTTATGTCACAACAACTCCATAGAGCCGGGAACTGTGTGCATTTCTCCTTCTGATGCAAAAGATGGCAATTTACACGAAATCCTTAATTTCCAACGGTGGTTTGACAGAAAGAAAAAAAAAAAAAGAAGTCGACTTAGCAGTTGCCGCCGCGTCTTTTCTTGAATAGTAGGTTCAGGTCCCGTTTCTTCCCCAGCTGTTGGACTGGGGAAGGACGCGGCTGTTTCTTCGGGGCTCCGAGTTTATGAAAGGTTCATTCTCAACAGAACTGCTGGGGCTTTGAAAAGTATACTCTCGGCAAAACTTCAGCACAGATGGTTTTTAATGTAATTTTGTTTAACTGCAACCATAATTTAATTTGCCATAAAACTGAAATGAAAGGTTTTTACAAATGCACTTTTGACTTGAGTGTCAGTTAAAATAACCATTTGCCAAGAGGCCAGACTTTCAGAAAACAGCATCCTGATGTTACAAGCAGGGCCCCAGGATCCGAAAGAGAAGGAGAGGTTGGCTCTTTTTGAAGATAGCTGGTCCTCCACCGCCACACGGCATTAGCTGTCCTATGAAATAATGTCTCCACTCCAGCGGGGGTCGCCCTGGTGTTAAAGCCCTCTTGTCCCTGATCGGCAAATTGCATTCATTTTCTGAAAGACAACCCAATATAGATAATATTTAGTGCGTTCTAAAAAGGAAACTCTCGGCTAACAACTTTCAGTTGTTAAAAATCCCTCCCATCTTTGCAGGAAGTAGAAAGACACAGGGAGAGGAGGCTTTTAAAGAATTCTCTCTTTCTCGTCGCCACGTAGATCGTTTTGCCTTCTGTTTGTGAGTTGTGTTAAGTCCTGCACGTCTTTCAGTTCTCTTTCTGCACAACCTGAGACTTCGCCATCTGCCACCTACAGATGGGTTCAAACATCCTTTCCCTGTAAGTCCATCTTTAGGCACTCCTGATTTTTCTAGAATGTTCTCCCCTGTGACTCCAGTCTCCAGTGACAGTCACACAGAGATGCTGAATGCCACCCTGCCTCCCCATGAAGACATCTCTCAGGGTTTTGGTTGAAACAGAAAACAGTGATCACAGACTGAATGAAATGAGATAGCTTCACACACACACAAACACACACACACACACACACACACACACACACACACACACACACACAGAGCACAATTCTGCTTTCATCTTTTCAATCTGCAACAAATGGTGAGTTTGCTTGTCCCCCAACCTAAATTTTCATTAGCTGCCATTTAAAATCCTGCATTGAGTCCCATGGACAGGTGAGTGCCTTAGAGACCAGGTGAGGAGAAGCATCAGGTTTGATCAAAGTATGGAGAGTGGTGGAGACTGCTAGGAATCTGGTGGTGAGTGTGGTGTTACCACCTTCGGATGAAGAGTGAACCTGCACATTGAAACTTACATTGTTTTGTAAATCAAAGTGACCTTAAAAAATAAAAGGACCACTATTAGTTCCCTGAATGCCACCATTGGTCAGCCCCCTGCCCTCCTACAGGCCTGTGTGGCCCTTTCCCAGGCAAACAGGGCCTTGCACTTCAAGGAGACACCGTCACATCTCTCTTATGGGAGCCAGGCAGGGGATTAAAGGGACTGAAATAAAAACCTGGTGCCTCGCCCTGATTAGGTTTATACGAAGTCGGCAGGCGTATTGGAGTTGTTAGCAAAGCGACCTCAGAACCGTAAATATTTAGCCGTCCATATGCCTGGGTGGGGGGCTTCGGGAACAGGTTTTTGCCAGGCACCCTGGAGCCCAGCGGAGCCTCTCCCGCACGCAGCTCACCTGCTGACGCCGGCAAAGGAGGCCCAAGTTCACGTCCACAGGATGTGCTCGAGAGCATGCCCCACGAGTAACATGAGCCACAGATGGGGGCCATGAGCAGTTTTCCATTGAAGAGCCATAGCCCAGAGGACCAGGTGGGATTCATTCGAATAAAATATTTTATCTAATCCAATAAAGCCCAAATATTATTTCAACATGTCACCGATATAAAAATGTATTCATGGGATATTTTGCATTATTGTTTGTGCGGAGGCCTTGAAGTCAGGTGTGCTTCACAGTTGCCGCACTCAGTCAGGACCCGGTGACTTCGCCTGCTTCAGAACGTGGGGCCTGCGCCTCCCAGAGGGGCAGCCCTCTGAGACAGGACTCTCCTCGGCTTAAACCCTGGGTCTGCCGCCAACCCGCTGGCGGCGCCGGTCAGTCACCCCGGCTTTCTGAGCCTGGTTCCTGGTCTGCTAACCCTGACTCATGGAGGGGCCTGTGGGAAGGGGCTGCTGAGACTAGAACCTGGTGAGAGGATTAGCGGGAGACCATGTGAAGTCCTGAGAACAGTGCCTGACACTCCTGTCATTCGGTGCCTAATCAGTCCCGTCTGGGGACTCAACAAATAGTGAGTAACTGTGTGAGATACCGTCCTGGGTGTGGGGAACACAGCCGAGGGCAAAAGTCACGCAGCTGGAGTGAGTCACAGAGCTGACGTTGGGGACGAGTTCATGATAAGACCATCACTCAGGTGTGGCCAGCAGGTGGGGTGGGCCAGGGAAGAGTGCGTGTCAATGTGACACCAAAGCGGAGACAGGATGGAGGTGAGGTTGCGGGGTGTGTGGTTGTCAGAAGCAAGGGCATTCTGGCCAGAGGACAGCCAGCGCCAAGGCCCTGAGGCAGGAGCTCGTGGGTGAAGCAGCCGGGAGACCGGCATGGCTGGATCAGAGATGCAGAGAGCGGTCTGGGATCACACAGAGCAGTCTGGTGGCCGGGCCCCACAGATGCTCCTCCACCATCCCTGGACCCCCCTGGACCCTGGCGTGAAGCAGGGAGCCACTGCAAGCTCTCAGCAAAGAAGTAGCTCGAACCGACTTGGGCTTTTAAAGAATTCCTCGGCGGCGTTACCGACACTAGCCAAGAGCTGGGAAGACCCTACGTGCTGTAAAGAAGACGCGGTCTGTCTGTCTGCGCCGCGGTGCCACTCAACATCCACGTGGTGGAATTGTGCTGTTCGCGGTAACACGGCTGGACCCAGAGGGAACTGTGTGCAGTGAGATAAGTCAGCTGGGGAAAGACAAAAACATATGATCCCACGTGTGTGATAGAGAAGCAAAAGAAACAAAATCAAATAAAAGCAGACTTTAGTGTCTAAGACGAAATTCGTGGGCGGGGCAGAGCAGGTGAAAGGGCCGTGTCTACGGTGACGGATGGAATTGGACTGTGTGGGGGGAGCTTACTGTGCTCCACGCCGACCTGCAAGCACGCACACCTTCAGCCTAGGTAATGACGTGATGCTCTTCTATAACTGCCCTTCCACACAATTAGCAAAAAGACTCTGCTCCTCTGGGTAACAGATGGTTAGAGGACAGGGGACACCGGAGCTCAATGAGGAGGCTCTTGCAAGCATCCGGGAGACAAACGATGGTGCCCACGGAGGGCAGACAGTGAGGGCAGAGCCGGTCCACAGGATTTTCCAATGGGTCGGACGTGGGGTGGGATGGAGAGCACGTCAAGGATGATATGACAATGTGGTTGAGCAGCGGTGTTGTGGAGTCACCTGCCGTGAGCTCACCATGGACCGTGGATGCTGCCCAGTGCTTCCCGCGAGTCATGACTCCTGGCGGCACCACGAACGTTCCCGTTTTACAGAGCAGGTAACTGAGGCTTAGAGAGGTGAACCCCCACCCCACGACACAGCTGACTGGCTCATGGATTCAAATACTGGCTGTTGTCATCTCCAAGGTCACAGTTCTCTCCTCCAGTCTCGCTGCCCCCTGCCTCTGGCTCCCAGCATCCGAGCAGAGCTGAGAATCGGAAATGCTTCCCTTTGCTTTTCTCTCAAGTTCCCCTGGGACTGGTGGCAGAGGAGGCTATCGGGGCAAGGACTCCTTTTTCCCCTGGAGCCTTGCAACCTCCACCTTTGCGTCCTACCAGTCCGGCCTGAGAGATGCTGGAGTTATGTGCTTGGTCCTCTAGGTGGCCACACTGTAGTTACTCTTCTAAAAAATTATCAATAATATTTATTGTTTCCTTTATTTGCAATGCTGCATTCATTTTTGAACATCGACACTGCATCTCCATCTATATTTCACACCCCGACCAGAGTCCCAGCGTCCTGCACCCCCATCTTGTTCCCTCTCGCCTCCCCCGGCCCAACCCTGCAGCATCATCTTGTGTCCTGTGAGCTCCCGCTGGGTTTGTGTGCTTCCTTGTTTCATTTCCTTACAGTCCACAGAGGAGCCAAACCAGCCTGTATCTCTCTTCTTCTTTCTGATTTATTTCGCTTAACACATCCCCAGATTGTCGCTAAGGGCAAACTTGGTTTTGTCGCAGCTGTGCAGGGTCCCATGGAGTTTGTAGACCACTGCGCTGCGTCCGTCCTCTGTGGACGGGCATTTCGGTTGTGTCCACGTCTTGGCTGCTGTGAGCGGCGCTGCTGTGAACATAAAGGTGCAGACATTCTTCTGATTAGAGACTTTGTGTCCTCTGGGTCGATGCCCAGGAGTGGGATTACTGGATCAAATGGACGATCCGTCTTTATTTGAGACTCTCCACCCTGTTTCCAGAGAGGTATGGGTGCTCTTTCACCGGCCACCCTGGACTCTCCATCATGAGGACCCACCTACAGGAGACACGCTCTGAGGGCCACTGCGCCCGGCTGGCCCAAGGCCCCGGGGCCTGAGACGGAAGCTTGCAAGACCAAAGGGACTCTGGAGATGTGGTTGACATTACCCCAAGGACCCTCGGGGACCCTCAACGCAGGGACAGGTGTCCTCACTAGAGAAAGGCAGGGCGATCCGCCTTCACAGAAGACAACGCCACACTCCGCTGTTGGTCTTGGAGACGGAGGGAAGGGCCGGGAGCCACGGAGTCTGCCGTGGAGGCCAGCACAGGCGCGGATTGTCCCCGAGCCTTCACAACCGGCGCCGTCCGACCGACACTGACTTCCACCCCGAGAACCATTTTGGACTTGGAATCCCAGGCACTGCAGAGGAAAGTAATTTCTTTTGCTCTCTGTCTCCAGGTTTGTGCTCATTTGTGGTGACAGTCCTAGGAAGGGACTACGGCCCCTCAGCCCTCTTCGAACTAACTCCGTGGGAAGGGGTGGAGGGTCCAGGGTCAGACTGCACCTTAGCCCAACCCTCTGCCGGCTCTTCCATGACCTTGGGCCAGTACAGGCAAACTCTGAGCCAAATGCCCTCATCTGAATGAGAGGGGCAGGACCCGAGTGGCCCCTGAGACTGCACCAGGCTCTGGGCCCGGCCACGTACACACACACCTTTCTCTGCGCTTTGGGGGTCACAGAAACCCTCTCCCAGGTAGAGACGGGCCACACCTCCTTCGTGTCCTGGGGCTCTGAGTGTATTAAATGTGGTAGCAGGAAATCGACACATTTTTAATGTCTGCATTTTAAAGGGGTCAGAACAGCTTGCTCCCTGCCCCCCAGGTGCCCCTCAGCATGTTGAATATTTTGAGCTGAAGGCAGGTGGGAAACAGCAGATGCAGGAAGCGCTCTCTGCCTCCTCCCCCTTCCACCTACTAGCCAGTCACAAAGTTCCCCTGAGAAAGGTGGCTTCCTTGGACCAGGAAGACGGAAGCTTCCTGCCGCCTGAGTGAGCCGGCCCAGTGGAGCAGAATCTGCATCTGCAGCCCACACAAACCCTACGTTCCACGACTTTCAGCCTCCGTTTCCCAGTCACTGTCCCCGATTATCTGCTCCTCGCTCATGTTCCCTTTTTCTCTCGTCACATGTTCACAATGCATCGCTCTTTGTTAAAATAGTATAGAAGCTCTCCAGCCTAGCTGCTTCTTTATTTCTCAGACATGAAGGCTTCCAGCAGAAAGCTTGCTTCCTTCTGTGTTCTTCACACAGAAAACTGTGACCATCAAAGATGATGTGTGGTGTGTCCTGCTAGAATAAGATTGACAGCCGGCATCCACCCCACGGTCCCAGGTTCACATCCCAGCAGTGGCAGGAACCACCAAGATGAGCAGCTAAATAAAATAAATGTTTCTTCCTCCTCTCTCCTCCTGCCTGCCTCTCACCTTCATTGCTACCTGCACCTTTCCTTAAAAAAAAAAAAAGACAGCACGATGGGCATGCTCGCTTCTGCCCGTCACTTGCCAGGTTACATCTTAGGCCCCAGGCAAAGGATTTAGGAGGGTGGAGACAAGGTCTCTCCTGCCCTCCACGTTGAATAAAGCCATTCTTTAAACACACAATTATGATGTTATGTAACTGTGTTATTTGTGGGAGCTATAAAAACAATATTCTGTGTTATCCTACTGGCAGAGTGGAGAGGGATTTGGGCCCGAGGTGAGAGACGATGACTGGAAAGATTGTTCTTGTCAGCTCCGTCCAGCTCCGGACTGTGTGTATAAGCATCCGACGTGACATCCAGCATCCAAGTCCAAGTGCGTCCAAGAAGACTTGCTCGGGTGCTGAGGGCTCCTGCAGGCCGGGCCCCAAGCAGGGACGTGCACCTCGCCGCCGTGCACAGGTGTGATGGCAGTGGCTGGTCGGTACCTAACTCCCAGGTCCAGCACTGCAGGGCCCGTTTCAAGCGAAAGTGGTTAAAGCCGAGATTGGAAGGCTGTGGGGAGAGAAGGCGCATGGGGAGGACAATATGAAAACAGAATCCTCTCCATGTTTACCATGGGAAAGCACAAGTCCAGGAGTAGGTTCTGCTTTACAATATTTGCTCTGGTCCCAGGTTCAAGACCAGAGCCAGGAGGAACAACTCATGCCAACAACTAAATAAAAATAAAGTGCCTCCCCCTCCTCTCTCTTCCTGCCTGCTCGCCTTCATTCCTGCCTGCCTTTCCTTAACAAACAAACAAAACCCAACAACAAAAAACAAGAAAAGTGTCTTGGGTGCATCTGGTGGAGCAGCCTCTTGAAAGACTACACCCCTGGGTTCGTAGCCTGGGTCCAGGGGGAAAAGCAACCAGTTCTAACGGAAATCAAATTAAAATGCTTCTCCTCCCCTCTCTTCCTGCCTACCTGCCTGCTCGCCTTCATTCCTGCCTGCACCTTTCCTTAAAAATAAGAAAGTGTGCCTCTATTTTCATAAGAAATTTATTCCATATTTTATGTCCTGGTGGCTCACAGTTAAGCCGGCAGCTTCTGCTGACATCGCGGTCCACATGGAGACCGAGGACCGGAATTCGCAGCCCAGGGCGGGGACACAACCAAGAAGAACAGCAAAGGCTTCTGCTCCGCAATCTTCCTGCCCGTCCCCGCTTGCTTCGTTCCTGCCCGCTTCCTCCCTCTGAAGAAAAAAACAGCAGCAGTGAGTCAAGTCAAAAAATAAAGAGAGAAATGTAAGCACGAAATAAATAAACCAAGGTGAAAGAGCAGAAAACGGAATGAATTCTCTGCCGCTTTGCAGACGGTGGGTGCTGGGCTGGGGAGAAAGGAGGTTGGGGGCCTGGGTGTCCGAGGGAGGTGGACGGTGGTGAGGGAGGGTTTTATCAGATCAGCTGGAGCTGGGTCCACAGGGACCAGTGTTTTCAGATGTCTTAACTTTGGCCCCTTCTCCAGGTCTTTGGCATCAGATGCCCAGAGCAGAGTTGAGGGAACCCCAGCGAGAGGTGCCCCATCCCCAGTCACAGGAACTGGCCCTCCTGGGAACAGGGGGGAGTGTCTCAGACAGAAGGACTGGAGAAGGCCTAGAGCTGGGATGCTGACTTTACTCCATGTTTGCAGTGGGATTCTGAGGACCGAGAAGAAGGAAAAGAAAAACCAGAATAGTTGACACACCCCTCTGGCTGGCCTGGGGCGGCCTAACTTTCAACAGGCCTAACTTTGTCCAGTTCCACAGTGACCCTGGTTGGGAGGGGTCCATAACAAAGCTCTTTCTAGGGCTGACTCACCCAAGTCCTTCCCTTTCACCGAGGTGCCACATCGCCAGGGCCGGGCCGGGCTGCTGAAGTGGAGCTGCCAGGGGTGCACATGAAAACTCAGCGTCTGCAGCTCACTGAGACAAAAAGGGATTCCTGTTTCTCTAAAGCTCGAATTTACTAGCAATTCTGTATCTTATTCGGCAGCTCTAGACCGAGCCCTCCCAAGACCTGGAAGCCAGAATTCGCTGCCATTTCCATAGACAGACTCAGACCCTCTGAGAAGTGAGTGAATCCGCCCAGGCACACAGTCAGAGGCCGAGCTGGCCTTGTGGCCGGCCTGGACTTGTCATCTTCCCTCTGCTTGAAGGAGCCCGACTGCCGGGCTTGGGGAGCGCCCAGAAATCTGTTCACCTGTGTGTCACCGAGGTCGCCTGTGTGCCACACACATCTGCCAGGGACTTTACCAGCATCTCTTGCAAACTCACGTCAGGGAAACACAGAGGTGGGGTGGGGGGCTGGAGCGGCTAGAATCTTCTGAAGGACACCAGGAAGCTGTCCCCATGCTGGACCCAGAGGGGAAAAGAGTCAGTCATTTTTCTTCCCATCATGGAGGGCCCTGGAGTCATCTTGTGGGCTGATTAATGCGCTTTGGAACCCCCTCATTGTTTGGCTGCCCACTGCACGCAGGCCACATCCAGCCAACCGTCTGCTCTTTCTGGGGGCTGTTAACTTTTCGTCAGAAGAAAAGATGCAAGGAAGATGTTCATTGCCTCTGGCTTCCCTTCCACAGTTTGCTGATACATGGCTTTTCCTCCTCTTGGTGGCCCACATGCGCAGTTGAGGGTCTTTTCCGCAGGCTTACTCATCTGAGCTCCCCACCAGGAAGACACTGATGCACGGAGGACCCCCAACAGGAATTCGGGGGGCCTCAAACTGATGGTTTTTCCTAATTTGCATTCATCCTCTTTGATGGGATAATTCTTAGAACCAAGCTTGCTCAGCCTTGGCCTCCCAGAAACGAGGTCCTGTCGTGTGCCATTCATCTCCTAGTGCCGCGCGGGAGGAGAGAAAGTGTCTCCTGTTCCTTGAAGTTCTTCTCGGCTGGAGGAGCAGTCACATGAACACCAGGCACATGGGAAAAGGACACAGTTGATCACGTGCTCACAGCGACTCCACACAGATGGAGCCCAAAACCCGTGAGGCAAAACGGGGTGCGACCCCGGGCTCAGGAATGGGGCGAGGCCTGGGGCTTCGAGGAGAAGGAAAGGGGACTCGGATGATGAGGCCAGAGGCCCTGTAATTAGAGGCTGGTCCTGACCCGTAAACGGGCTTCTCCGATAGAAAGGTGATGTCTGGGAAAAGCCCCAGTTCTCAGTAACACCCCCAAGTTTCATTCTGCCAGGTACTTAAGGGTGTTTAGAGCGTCTCAGGGGACTTCAGGGCCTCGTTGAGCTCAGGTCCACATGACGAAGTGGCAGCTCCTGGGCAAGCCTGTCCTCAGCTGCTGTAGCAAATCACCACACACGCAGTGGCTTAAATCAGCAGAAATCTGTTCTTTTGCTGTTCTTGAGGTCAGAACTCCAACACCCACTCGGTGAGCTAAAATCAAGGAGATGGCGGCAGGAATCCATCTCAATGCCTTTTTCAGCTTTTGTTTGGGACGTCCACACCCCTTGGTCTGTGGCCCCTCCTCTGTCTTCACAGCACAGTCTCCACCTCCCACCTCCAGTTCTGACCTCCTGTCTCCTTTGTACAAGGAGCCTGTGGCGACATCAAGTCCACGGGATAATCCAGAATCATCGCCCATCTCAACATCCTTGATGTCATTATAGCTGAAGAGTCTTTTCGCCACTAAAAATCATCTATTCACAGGGCCCAGGGATTCGGACAGGGACACCTATGGGGGACATCCTGTCCACACAGCTGTACCTATGATTCTCCTTCTGGCTTTGTTTCAGGACTCCAATATATCCTTATTTTTGTTTTCTTTTCCTCTGGGCTTCTGATTTACGTTTTGACCTTGGATTTGGGTGTGCCGCAGCCTTTTTAATTTCTCTTACAAAGAAAGGGAAAGGTAAACTGAGGCATTGTTTTCACTCGCTGGACAGGTATCCATGCTCACTTCTGGGCCTGTGGGGGCAGTTTGGAGACTTGGGGTGCATGCCTGCTCCCCAAGAGGTAAGCTGCTGCTGGCTTCAGCTGCACAGGGTGGAATCTGGTGGGAGTTGGGTGTTCAAGCTTTGTGGGGGGCTCTGGGAGAGTTGGGGCCTCTCCAGATGGAAAGGGCCTGAAGGCTAGAAGAGGAGGCAGCAGCCATGTGGCCCCCTTCCCGGGCTGACATCAGTCAATCAGTCGATCCATCATCAATGGCCGCTTCTCAGCGGTGCTGGTGCCCTCAGGCTGGACAGTGCCGGAGGTCCAGGGCAGATGTGGGGCCCAGTGCGGGATGGCCTGGCTCACCCCCGAAGCCCCTGCTCAGCCAGGGACGGCGCTCAGGCTCCCCAGGCCTCAGTGTCTTCCTGTGCGAATGGGACGAGGGGCCTGGACCCAGTTCACGGGCCCCTGTGCGGGATGAAACACTCTCAGGAATTAAACAAAAGAGCATTGAGAAGCTCAAGACAGAGGAGAGTTAAACTAAACCTGTGGCCCTTTTGCGTGGGGGCCTCTGTGAGTGGCCACCAAGTCGGAAGGAAGAAAAATCACGAATGGGTCCGATGGAAGTCCCCCTTGCTGGCTCTGGGCCTTCCAGGGCGGGAGGGCTGGGTGGGCTATGCCTCTGTGCCCGGGGGCCACGTGCGGCGAGAACACTGGACTTACCCAAAGAGCCCACGCCGGTGACCGGACGATGCTTCCAGCTTCTGCCCGCTGAGGCTCTGGCCAGCTTGTGGGATGCCCCCGGCCTGTGCCCACCCCTGCAGCCCTCCTGCGTGCCTGCCTGTCCAAGGCCCGGGGACAGGAGAGCCTGGTCTCAGACCAGGAGTCACAGGCAGCAGGACCACTGTGGGTGGTGTACAGGGCAGAGGGAGGCACGGGTGTGCCGGGGGCACGACTGGGGAAGCAGATGTGGAGGGGGACGTGTGCGGGGTGTCACAGAAGTGGCATGAGATGAGCGCAAAGAGGTGCTGGATTTACCGAGGGCTCCTCTCGGGAAGGAGAAAGACACAGGGTGAGGACGCAGGGGCGCAGAGCCGGCTGGAGGCTCAGCTGGAGGCTGCATAGGCCCCCTGACAGCCCTCACCCCAGGGCCCCTCGTGGCCTCTGGAGCGGCAGAGGTTGGGGAGGCAGGGTGTGACCTCCTGGAGGAGACGCCAGCCTCCGAGTGGGAGCAGTCTCTGGGAGGAGGAGGCCCGGGGTGTCAGGTCCACGCAGAGGTGGGCAGTCGGTCTGAGTGCAGCGCTACCCTAGCAGGTGCACAGGTGGGGGCAGGGCTGCGGAGTCCCAAGGGGCCCTGAGGCAGGCTTGAGGGTGGGGGACCCCCAGCTGGTGACTGGACTTGATGGACAGGTGGTTTCGGCACAGCACGCCACTGAGTGGCTGCCCAGAGACTAGCCCACCCCAAGTAGGGAGACATAACACCCCCTTTATCCTAGGACCCCAGGGGCCAAGACACAGTCTGGGGTTAAAGCCACGCAGGTCTGGGCAAAGCGCAACGCCTAAGAAATCTACCTTTCAGCCCTTACAGGCGCTCCGGCTCAGCTCGGAGCAGGGCGGGCAGCAGGGAGAGAGGAGGCTGGGGGTGAAGACGCCCCTCCGTGTGGGTGTTGGGAGCTCAGGGTGAGCACACACCCTCTGAGTGTCAGGGGGCCCCATCGAGGAGCCTGATTTGATTTTTGTCTGTGGACGCTCCTCTGGCGTTGTCCCCTCGTATCCTGGCTCTGCCACAGCCTCCAGATCCTAGAGGTCACTGTCCACTTGCATCCTGGTCAGGAGACACGGGCGCCTGCCAGAAACTGACTTTGGCAAATCTGCACGATCTCACCAAACCTCAAACAAGAGGCAGAGCCTGTCAAGATCATCCACCATCCCTGGGGGCAGGGGACGCTGGCAAAGAAGAAACAGTCCTGCACGCGCACCCCCCACCAGACTCTCGGACGGGACGGGGGAGGGGGGTGGCGAGCAGGGCCACCGACATGGCAGCCCGTGAAAAATAAATGCTGATGTGCATTCCGAGGAGCAAGATTTTGTTGTATTTATTTTTATCCAGAGCAGAACATTCTCAGTGTAAATGCATCTTCCCATCACCACAGAGAAGAGCTCGCCCACACATGGAGGGGCTCCTGCTCTGAACGTGGAGAGGGGAGGGGTCCTTACCGGCTCTGAGTTTCTGGAAGGACTGGCTTCACCGGGGCGCTGGCAGAGGCAGACCGCTGTGTGGAATCGGGCTGAGCTGGGGTGCTGTTTCTGAGCCCTCAAGTCCCTGGAGGAGGCAGGGAGGGGAAAGAAATGGGCTTGAATGATCAGAGACTTACAAGTCAAGTAAAAATGAGCGGGTAGAAAGGGAGGGCCACACAGGATTAGCACAATAAACTGTCGGTTCTTTTGTTCACTCACACAGCAAATGTTGAGTGAGCTGTTAGGCAATGGAAGGTTCCACCCAGCTCACTGCCATTCTTGCCTCCAGGACGGTAACAGACGACTGTGACTCTCAAGTGACAAAGTGGGACCCCAGGGTGGTTTCCTCTGTCCCACGTGGAATTAACTGACTGGCACTTAAAATATGAAATACTTGGTGCACCCTGGTGGCTCAGGCGCTAAGCCTGGGGCTGAGCTGTAGGCCATGTAAAGTCCAAGGACTCAGGTTTGTGACCCAGGCTGCTGGGGAAACAGCCAGAATAAATAAACAAATAAATGTTTCCTTCTTTTTCTCCTTTCCTTCTGTATCTCTTTCCCTCCTTTCTCTCTTCTTTTGTTTAAAATTCTTCTTCCTCTTCTTCCTTCCTCTCTTAAAACAAAGGAAATATTTGCCAATATCAAAAATGAAAAAAGACTCTAAAGCACTGGGACTCAGGAACAGGAGGCCTGTGCTTCCACAGGTGACCAGTTTCTCGGTTAGAGGTAACTGCACCCCAGGGCACGTTTGAGACGTTTTATCACAACTGGGGGGAGAGTTCTACTGGCTCTAGTGGGTGAAAGCTTGGAAGATGCTTAGGGCGCTTCAGCACAGAGACAGTCCAGCCCCAAATGCTGAAGCGCATGCGTGGTTCAGTTTGCCACAGTCCCCACTGCTCCCTATTGTTTCCCACGTGAAACCAGGGGTAGCTTGCCTTTGTCCTCTGACACAGGGCCCTTCCTTCATCTTCCTCTCTGACCTCCCAGGACCCCGTCCTAATGGGTGGCCCAGCCTGCTTCCAGAGGCTCACCCTGATCTCACTGCTCACAGATGATCTTTCTACAACTGTCTGACACTGTTAACTCACATCCCTTGAGGTCGAGGTCAGGCTCCCTGGGCCAGAGGACAGGGACTGCCTGCTGGTCTCCGTGCACCTGCCCACCTCCCACTCTGGAGAATGTGCACTCAGCCCAGTGCACCATCCTGTGGGCTCTGGACTTTCACACCTGCTCCTCCCTCCGCTGGAAGCCAGTTCCCTCTACACCCAGGAGCCCCAGACTCTCTGGGGCTCGCCCCTGAGTGCACTGAGGTGCACGCTGGCTGCTGGCAGTTCTCAGCCTCCCTCCAGGGGGTCCCCAGCCCAGGAGCCCGGGGGGCAGCAACACCCTCAGCAGGCAGCCTGCCCTCCAGCCGCATCGCACCGGGACACAGCGGTGAGCAGCGCTGTCCCCACCCCTCACAGAGCCCACATCTTAGTGGGTGGTAACAGCTGAAAAGCAAATCGATGTATATTTGCATATATTTATATATAAATTATACAATGCATATGATAAATATGCCTTCTACAGTTGGAAACGTGAGCCCAGTAGTGTCAGATCTTCCAATTTTCCCTGAAAAGTCAGAATCTGTATTTATTTTTGGAGGAGTGTTCTCAATTTTTAAATTCTGGCAAATGCATTTTTTTTTGAAGAGAGGGAGGAAAGAAGGGAGCAGAGAAAGAAACCTGGAAGGAAGGAAAGAAGGAAGGAAGAAGGGAGAAGGGAGGGAGGGAAAAAAGAGGAATCTTATTTATTTTAGGTTCTTGTCCTGCCTGGGACCCTTGGGCTTTTTACATGGTCCACATACCAGCATCTCAGCCGCCTGAGCCACAAGGGTGCACCCTACCTTATCTCTCTACACCCGTGTGATGTGGTTCTGGTGAAGGTGAGCAGGTCTGTGTCTGTCCCGACCGTGGGAGGCCTGCTTGCGGTCCTCGTTCACGCCAGGCTGGCAAGTGGTGGTCAGCAGGTGAAAGATCAGGAGTCCATGGTCTGCCTCGGAGGGCAACCTGAAAACACAGGCAACTTTCATGCAAGGCGGTAAGCAATAAGGACATTAAAGGAGCCAGATACATACAGTCTAGAGGTCACCATCGGATGACCCGGGTCATTATCAGGACGGGACACCTGCTCCTTTTTCCACGACAAGTCCTTTGATTGACAGCTCTGAAGTCCATTTCCCCTGAGCAAAAACAGAGCCTGGGGTGGTTTCCAGCTCTGGTTTTCTAGCTCTTGCTTCATCTCCATCCCCATCCCCAGGGTCCACGGGAGACACACTCGCCAGTGATCCCTATATCAATGGTCCCTTTCCAGGGCACACCCGAGGCCAAGAACACAGTTTGGGGGTGCTGGTTTGGTAACCCCTTGCTTCTACTTCTTGATCTTCCTTCTTCCGAGGGAACGTGGGTAGAAATGCTTCTCGAAGTCGCAGGGTCCTTAGGACAACAAGGCCCCGAGACACTGCCCCACCAGCAAGGAAGGCACCCAGATGCTCCTCGTTTATTCTGGGAAGGAAAGCAGTGACTGGAGCTCAAAAGATTGTCTTGAGTGATGACACAAGCTGTGACCTGTCTAGGCCTGGGCAGCTTCACAAGCTACCACTGGGCACGGTCACCTTGGTCTTGTCAATACATTGCTGATCACTGCGTGGTCCCCTGTGCACGGTGAGGTCTGCGAGCGTCACGTGCGCCGCCGCCCCGCAATATGCTGTCTGCACCCCGCTCAGTGAGACCAGATGCCAGCGTTTGGATGTGGTGTGACCCCCAAGTGCTGTAAGACAGGCACCCCTGTGGCTCAGTGGCTTAGCGACCATGGGAATTAAAAAACAAATAGCAAAGAAGAATCGCTCCCCCTGCGCTTAAAGTACTTGGCCTCCTACTAGCGTGATTTGAACTTCACGAAAAGTGTTCTTTTGCTCAAAAAAATCTTCTGTCTCAGGTATGTCCTAGATTCAGATGCAACCAATTCCTTGGGAAAAAAGTTGCTGTGAAAGTCACTTGCGCTCCCTCCCTGTCTCCTCGAGGAGAGTGGCCGTGGTTTCACAGGCTGGCACTCAATCGCAAGCCACACCCTGAGTGGCCTGGTCGAGGGCACCTGCTTGCCCCTGGGCCAAACTGCTCAGGACTAGCAGGCTCCGGTGTGGGTCTACGTTGGGCCCAGACCCGGACGGAGGTGTGACTGACGCAGCTAACAAACCACCTCTAACGCACCTCCTGAAACAGCAGGGTGTCATACTGGGCAGACACTGACCCAACCAAGGGGTCTGGACCAATCAGGCCCTCAGCACAAGCGAGAACTGGTCTTAAGGAGAGGGTGGTATCTGGGAGATTTCAACGGCTGGGGTATAACCAGGGTGGGGAAGGGGTTAGGACAGGGTGTGGATTCCAACATTCTTTGCATCTCCTGTCTGTTTTTCTCCCCATCACTGTCTGAAACACTGTGGCCTGGTTTTCTGTTGTGTCTTGCAGACACTTGTGACCTTGTGAGGTTGCAGCTTTGAAGGGAAGAAACTGATGCTCCCTTCTGCGATGGAGTTTAATCGAACCAGAGAAAACGCTCTATGCATAAGGCTCTTGTGTGATTACATTGGATTTATCCAAATAATGTCCCTTTTGAATTACTCAGTCATCTTATTAGTAACCTTAATTACGTCACAAAACCCCTTCTGCCCATTAACTAACAGCATCAGCAGAGTGATCTCAGCTTGCTCACAGTTCCAGGTTAGGGTGAGACGTCTTGGAGGGAAGCTTGTGGATTCCTTCCACCCGAGGAGGACACCACCATGCCGTGAGACACGTGTCTTTTCTAGCAGGGAAGGAAGTCTTTCATGGACACCCCCAGCAGACACTCCTGGGGTCCCACAGATGGGATCTGTGACCCATCTGGCTACAAAGGAAGTTGAAAAATGAGTCTCCAGCCTCTAACATGGCCTCTAGCACCTCATCCAGGAAGGAGGCAGATGGAGAACATGTTAATGAGGGCAGCGGCAGTGTCCGTCACACATGCTTAGAGCTAGGGTCTTCCCTTGTCCTTTGCCCCTCTCATTTCCTTTTATCTGTAACGAGTTGTTGGTTCACGTCTCTATATCGTCTACTTGCCCCCAATGACTTGATCTGTGCAGTCTTTCTAGAAAGCAGTTCCTGTCACTCACAAAAAAGACCTTCATACTCACCCACTTACTGCAAAGGTGGAAGGAAAGTGCTCTCAAGTGCTGATGCTAACTTATCTCAGGTCGTCTTTGCCACACACACATTCTAAATGTCACGCTGGAAGATGGTGCCCGGGGTTTTTAAACTTGTGATTCTATTAGTGGACTGTGGGTCTTCTGGCCTGGTGCACTCAGCAGGGACTGGCTGGTCTAGAATGGCCTCACTCATGGGTCTGGGTCTTGGCGTGAGATGCCTGGGCCTCTCTCCATGCTCTTGTTCTCTTGTTCTTTTCCATCCTTTGTTTGTTAAAGATCCATTGGCCCATGCAAGTCGCTTGGACAGAGCACACTCCAAAGAGTAGAGGGAAGACTTGACTTCTTGATGAAAGAGACTGACCAATTATAGCCACCTCCCCCCAACAGGTCCTTCGTTTATCATTTCCATGAAACTGAACACCCAAGCAATCTTCACCCAGATGTCTACTCTCACCCTCACGCGTGGAACAAAACTCACTTAAAAGGGACCAGGTCACCATCACTCGGATGGAAATAACTCTTGGAGAACAGCTCAGTAGGAACCAAGAACTCGCTGAAGAATTTTCTGGAAACCTGCAGTCTTGGTTCCAATCACTTCCACACCACTCAAGTTTCCCACTTTGGGGGAAAATCCATTTTATGCTTCAAGTTTTCATGTCTCAACATTCTAAAGTCACGGCTGTCGACAAGGGAACAGAGCTTCTCACAAAAGCAGCCATATTTATCTGTCAGAGAAGAGGCGTCCTTTCAGACACCTTGACCACCTTCTCATCACGATCTGCAGGCATCTGTCAAAATGCATGGCACCTTATAAATATGTATAATGCCAGTTCTCATATTTGTGCTAGGAAAGGGTATCAATGCTACAATTAATTAGTCTAATTTGCATTTGAGACTATACATAATTAATTTCTTCATTAAAAGCTTTCAACATTTCTTTGCAGAAAGTGCAAAAGATCATTGATGAGGTTTGAAGAAGCAATTAGGAATAAAATATGTCAATTCAAGGATGGAAAATACTAACAGGAGAGCCTCGTGCCATTCAAAGACAGGGTGATCCTGTGACTCAGAGACAATTGTTTCTCATCATATCTCTTTCAGGTTGTCATTTTCAGGTGGAAACACTTCTTCTCATGTCTTCTTCCTCCCCCTGCTGCTCTCCCCCTGTGTGATGTCTCTGGATGGCTAGAAAAGCACCCCGATCAGAGACACCTGAGAGAGGGCTCTTGGTCGATCCTTATCATGTTCTGATGGGAGACTGCTTGAAAATTCAGGTAGGTTCCTCCTCATGAATCCGCCGCACCACCACCGATAAAAACAATCGGAGCGAACATTTACTGGTCCCTTGCTATTTCTCAGGCACCACTAGAATGCAGGGAAACAAAACACACTCACAGGTCCCAGGGGTTGGGACTGACACATGGATGTCCACCCCTCTGCTGACCACATCGCCTCTACAGAAAAAGGTCTTGATGAGGACGCTGTTTATGTGATTGGCTGTCTCATGTTCCAGGAGCATGTGTCTCCTTTACCAAGCAACTCTGTTTGGTTTACTTGGGCTCTGAATTGTTTAACACCAACAGGGAATTCTGTTTCAGTTCTCAAATGTCCAGTGTACATCAGATGCTCAATTCCTATTTGTTGAGTAGATGGATGGATGGATGGTTGGTGGGTGGGTGAGTGTGTGAATGGATGGATGGACAGACGGACGGACGATGGACAGACAGACAGATGGACAGACAGAGAGAGGGATGATGGATAGGTGAAGGGATGGGTAGATGGGTGGATGGGTGACTAGGAGAATGGGTGGGTGACTGGGTGGCTGTAAGAACGGGTGGGCGGGTGAATGGATGGGCGGATGGGTGACTAGGAGAATGGGTGGGTGACTGGGTGGCTGTAAGACCGGGTGGGCGGGTGAATGGATGGGCGGATGGGTGACTAGGAGAATGGGTGGGTGAATGCGTGACTCTAACAATGGGTGGGTGGGTGACTGGGTAGATGGACAGATGGATTCCTTCAAAGCAGGAGCTAATGAGACCTTTGGAACAAATGAAATGGAGAAAACTGAAGAGTTTCGGATTTTAGGCTCCAGGAGGTTGGGGGGAAGGTGACCTTTGATAAGACCTCTAAGGAATCCCATGCGGCTGAATTAAAGATGAAAGAGCTGGTGAGAGGGCAGGTGTGTGTCTGCAGTCTGAGGTCACACCTTTCACAAAACCCGTAATGGCTTGATGGACAGCCATAGAAGAAACTTCATTCCCTTTGTAGCTCAGGAGGAGATTAAACAGCTCTTCAAAGCAGAGCCTTCCGCCCTGGTGATTAGCAGGCTTGGTGTTTCGCAGCCTTCAGCCACCCTTCGTGCTCAAAGGCAGCAGAGGATCTGGGCGTTGTTAGCCACTCAAGCAAGACGCTCCCGCTAAGAACTTGCTGGAAGGCTGGTGCTTGAGCAAGTGGGGAGGGTAAGGACAAGGAGGCCGAGGGCTCTGGAGCCAGGCAGAATCGGGGCCTCCTGCATCTCCGGGTGCCCCTCTGTGTACAGAGAGTGAAGGAGTCTTCATCACCCACCTGCCGTGTGGTGCTGGGGCCTGGGGTGCTGGGAGATAAAGATGAGTGAGAGATGTCTCTTCCCGGGACAATTTAGAGAAGTGCGATTGCTTGTTTACACCAGTGCTTTTCCATTGCTGAATGTTTTCAGGTTAAACCACCCACACCAAACACTTTTAAGAAAAAACAGCACCATCCCAATGCAAGGTGGGGTTGGGCAGGAGGCGCTGATCTAGGCAAGCCTGGAGCTGACAGGAAAACTCAACCGCAGCACACCCAGCCCACAGCCCCCCAAGTAAAGCGAAATCTCCACAAACCACAGAAAATTGAGAAGCAAGGAGTTCAAGTCCCAGCTCAATCAGAAGAATGTTCTAGAAATTATCCTCTGCCAACAGCTTCTCCACTGCGCAGAGATTACTGGGTGGGAAATGAAGACCAGCTTCACGGGGGCTTTGTCTGTTTTTATTCATTCATTCTTCAGTCATTTATACCAGTACAGATCATGCCTACGTATCTGATAATTGGGGTTATAATCCATCTAGACTTTTCAGCCCACGTGTTCCAGCTCTAGATGTTTCTTTTGCTTCTGTGTTTCGCTTTTTCGCGGTTCCTAACTTCCCAGCGCGACTAGATGCTTCAGGCTCGTCTAGCACACTTTGCACCCTTGTCTGGGGCTCAGCCACTGGTCCAAGGAGCTCTGGTTCCTTTGAGCTGAGATTGCTGTTGGAAGGACCCTGGGAAGGCTGCCGTTCCTGGGGTGCCAGCGTCCTCTCTGCTGACAGAGCCAGGAGACACATGCGTGTCTTTTGGCTTGGCTTAGGCCAGGTGTCCATTCACTGGCCCATCTGTGACCTGGGCTGGAACGCGACAGCTGCTTCCAGCCGATCAGGGCTCATCTGAGCTGCACTCTGACGCACAGTTCAGGGTGAAGAATAGAGGAAGTGCAGTCCCCCTAAACACCCAAAGTGTTAACAAGGAAGAGGTGGGATTGACGCCGAGCAAAGACAGAGGCCATTGCCACAGCGTAAGGTCAATAAGATGAGCTGGGCGAGACGCACGCGGCCTCTCGCACCCTCGCAGAGGCGCCTTTCCTTTGCAGAGAGAGCTGGGCAGTCAGTGACTCAGGAAAATGACAAATCGAAGCCTCTCTCCCCAAAGTGACACATGCATTAATGAAATACTTTTCATCTTGTCCTTCAAACCAGCCGGCTTGTCTCCTAATAGGTTCCAATTAAATCTCTTTTGTAAATGACATTGTTGTTAAAGACTTCGCTATCTTCACATGATTTTTCCCCCCACCCATTTCAGTCCCGACCCTCTCAAAATTGCCTCTCCACCCCCTCCTTTCCTATTAAAAATGGAAAATTGCACAATTCATCCAATTAGTCAAATTTGAATTGTATGTGGCTATCACAGCCCAATGGTTGAATTTCACACACCATTTGAAAAGCTATGGTAGAAATGTCATTGCTGATTCCCCCCCACACCTCAGCAGTGTTATTCAATTACAAAAGGAATTATTGGGCTTTCTGTCATTGCAATGCTCTAGCAATATGCTATTAACCTTTATTGATTTTTGCTTAAATATATTCAAGATGGGCACATTTTTGCAAATCTAATGTGCTGGCATTTAAACAGAGATATTTCATTAAATGGATTTTCTTTTTAAATGAAACTTTGCCAAATGATTATAAATGACGGGAGATGAGTTTAGAACTTGAACAAGATGCGGGGTGCGGGATCCAGGAAGAGGGTTCTCTGTGCTGCCGGAGGGGTGGGGGACACGTGGCGTGGGAGGCAAGATTCCTGCCCCAGGTGCTCCCAGGTGGGTGATGCAAAACCAGACGCCTGCGGGGAGCGGTGGGACTCTGCACCGACACAGGGGGCGTGGAGCCCAGGCCAAGAGACAGCCGTCAAAGATGACGATGATGAGGGTGTCTGGCCCATGTTATCACCATCAATGCCTGGTTTAGTAGAAACCGTCTCTGAAGGCAAGCAGCGACAGAGGGAAGAAGCACTTTGTTTATCTCATTTAGTTGGCCATCCTGGTTGCTCCCCGCCAGTCCTGGGACCTTGGGGGAGTGGGGGGCACTGTGCCCACCCCCTCCTACACCAGGGGGTCCAGCTTCTGCTGGTTTTTATTAGCTGGAAATACCAGCGGCGCTGCCCTCAGTGGGGACCTCCCCTCTCTCTCCACCTCCACGGCTGCAACTACATTGACAGAGAGTCTTCAACCTTTTCAAAAGCTGTTTTTATGATCAATTACCCTGCATGGTTCTTCTGGGGCTTAGAATCTGCTCCCCAAGGAAACGTCAGCTCAGCCCACCTGGACGAGGAGGGGATGTGGTCAATGTGGAGGACTCACACACCTGTCCGCACCTAAGCGCGTTTGAAACTTACCCAGTCACCCGACTGGCCCCATCCAGAGAGGGGGCCCCTGTGGAAAATTCCAAATGCCAGGTGGCCTAGCCCCCTTGGCTCCCCTGGGAATCCATTTGTTGGGAATAGGATTAAAGAAGGAGCAGCTTTCCACATTGCGTTAGAACAGGCAGGCCTTGAGGAAACAGTGAGACGGGTGTTTATGAAGTCCGAAGTCCCGTGGGCATGAACGGGGACAACTGACCATTGCGATTGTTTGCCAGGAAAGTCCGGTTTTCACAGGTGCGGACACAACGAGGTTACTTATACCTGGTCTTGCTGAATGTTTTTATTTAGACTAAAGCCGCTGTCTTTCTGAGGACTGATGTCACCTCCCTGAGAGCTGGACGCACTGTGCTCTTAAGGCCCCCAGGTGTCGCCTGTGTGTGTGTGTGTGTGTGTGTGTGTGTGTGTGTGTGTGTACAGATGCAAGGGCACTGCCAACCCGCTCACGCAAGCCTGTAAGAGCCATTTGCAACAGCAAGTGCCTACATGGTGTCTGTGTCACATTTAAGAAAAACGTGAACCAGGCAATTTCTTGCTTTAAAATCAGTCAGGGAGGCATGTCCTGGTGGAGTAGCAGTTTGGTTCCCTGCCTATGGCCGAGCACAATACACGCACATCCCAAGAACCTGGGTTCACATCCCGGGGCCAGCGGGGAAAACCAAGATGAACAACTAAATAAGATAAATAAAGTAAATAAAATACTCCTTCCTCTCACTCTTTCTGCCTGCCTCTGAGAGTCTTTATTCCTGCTGCACCAGAAAAGAAAATCATCAGGGAGAAGGCATTGAGAGGCTCGTTGTGACTAGCGACTGGCCTCAGCTCGTGGACCTGGGAGGCAGCCAGGCAAAGGCCCTGTGGGAGGAGCAGAGAGCTGCCAGGAGGGGCCAAGTGGCCAACTGGACAAAGCACAGGAGGACACCACCTCCTGCCTAAGAGCACGAAAGCGCTGAGATGCCAAGATGTTTAAAATGGTTTCTACTGGGAGGCAGCCGATTGGGGAAGGGGCTCCTTAGAAATGCAAGTCCTAGACCAGCCTGGAGACACCCGCACTGTGTGTGTGTTTGCAGGGAGGGGGTTTCTGCATTTCAGAACTGCATTCTGGCTTCTTCAGATGGGGAGCCTTCTGGCTCCAACTTGCAGCTTTTTACCCAGAAGTTTTCCCAGCTCCATCCTCGGCAGTAATTGGGGAGAAAAAAACAGGCTCAACACCGGCTTCAAGGGTGCTGGAGAATCCCCAGAAAGCATTCTACTTTTCTTCTCAAGATCAGCACGTATCTTCTTCTGACTTGCAAAGGGGCCCCGGTCCTGGCAAGGCCTGAGAACTGGGGACGGGGAGGAGGCCCCGCTTTCCCTGACGTGGACATGGATGCCAGTCTGAGGCTGGAGCTGTGGGCCAGGCAGCTGAGTCAGCACGTCCCTGGTGTGCACCACCCACCCAGAATCTTCCACAGGACCTTCTTCCCTCCCACCGTCTCAAGAGAGCTGGCAATGCCTGCTGGGTATGGCCTGCTGAGCAGTGGCCCAAGGGCCCGTGGCTGCTGTGCAGACACAGGGAGGAGTGGTGGCTACTTTAATCTCCACTTCCTGAGCGCCAGATGGTCTTTCCCGGCCCTAAGTGCAGCACTTTCGGTTTAACGGTGAGGGGCTGAGGGCTTCGCAAGTGGTCTTGACCTCAGCTAGATACCCCAGGGCACCCCCTTACAGGTGCAGCCTCTGTTCATCCCTCCAGCCCCAGGAGGAGGCCCCCAAGGACAGATCCAGAGTCACTGCTGCGCCCTGAGTTGTGACCTGAAGACCTTGGAGGTGTCCCCCCAGCTGAGATCATAAAAGGTTAAACTGAGCAAGATTTCTCCCAGGACAGGAGACTGGACAAGTTCCCAGGGTTGGAAGTTCTCCCCACCCAGTACCATTCCCAGCACTGCTTCGTATAAGCTGTGTGACCTTGAGTAAGTCACTTGACCTCTCTGAGCCTCCAGCTCCTGCACAGCCAGGATGGAGGCCAGGCTCTTGTAGCTCGATTCTCAGAGCACCCGACAATGCCCTGTCCCCATCATGTCCAAGACCGCAAACGAGGCACAGCCCCCAAAGTTGCGGTGGCAGGGGCAGCGCTGGCTCCTGCCAGTCAGGCCAATGGGAAGTGGACACTGAAGCCACCCGCTGCGCTGCCCCTTTTGGGCAGCAGCGTGGAGGTGATACGGATTGTAAACCCCCTGAGGAGCAGAAACCCCAGGAGCAGCCCCCTTTGCAGCCAGGCTCCATCTCGCTTTTCAGAAAACCTCTATTGGCCCACAAGTCATTCCCAGTTATGGGTGCGGCCTCGGAAAACAGAAGCCTGTTTCTGTGCAGGCACCATCACTGAGAGGCTTTCTTGCTTGAAACGGGCAGGAAGGACGTTGAAGGCATGTGCAGAAGCTGTCCGCCGGGAGCCGGCGGCCTGGAGGCCCTGCGGGCCTGAGCTCCCAAGCGTGTTCCTTATGGTTTCCCAAGCAAAACACAAGAATCCATTAAATCTGAATTTCAGATAAAAGTGAATGAAATATTTTAACATTAAATATGCCACATGCAATATTGAGATGCACGTATCTTTTTTTTTATTTTTTAAGGAGAGGTGCAGGCAGGAATGAGGGTGAGTAGGCAACAGATAGGAAATGAGAGGAGGGAGAAGCATTTATTTTGTTTAGTCGTTCCATCTTGTTTGTTCCCCACAGGCCCAGGACGCGAACCTGGGTCCTTGGGATGGACGTGGACTGCGCTTCTCTGAAGGTGGCTGACCCAACCGTTCCTCCACCAGGGCACCAGTAGACACATGTGTCTTAAATCTTTTGGTATAATAAACTAGAAATGTAGTATAATAATTTCAGAATTTTACTAGAAATTTTGGGATAACTTTTTAGGATATGTATGTTCCAGAAACAATATCTGGGACTACTGACGCTAAAGATTTTAGTGTACTCATTTAAAATATAGTGCGATCATTTTAGAAATTCAGCAGAATCGTTCCAGAATAATTTTTAGAATGATAACGTCCCTTGTAATATTTAGGCATACTGATACTAATCTAAGAATTTGTTGTTTAAATTCAAACTGATTGGGTGCCCTGTATTTTATTTGCAAATCTGACAACTGTGGACACGGTGGCAGGGGGCTGTCACCTGTCACCCGTTCATGCCCCAGCAGCCTATGTGCGCCCTTTGGGACGGGGAGGGGTGGGGGGTGCACATCTAGGCCCAGGGGGTGCGCCTGACAAAGGGGCACCTGACAGAGGCCAGGGCAGAATCAACCACTTGCTTCAGCGGCCTTCTTTGTGCCACAGCTGTGGACTCAGCGGGTCTTTCCAGAGTCTCCCTATGACCAAGGGAAGCTGAGAGCAAACGCCTCCACCCCGGGGGCTGCAGCCCTGGAAAGAGCTTAGGCTGCTGAGCCCTACAGCTGCTGGGCTCTGCCCTGGAGGCAGGGAAACGGCCACGGGCCAGCCGGGAACGGAGGTGTCCTGCACCTCCGAGACTGTTTGCACAAGCCAGCGGAGGGCAGGCCGGGCCCAGGGCCGGGTGCTGCAGGTCACAGGAGAAGCAGAACGCGGAGAGGGGGCAGCCCACGGGAACGGGAGAGTCAGCGCGTGTTAGCGAGCACAAAATTTGCCTGAGTTCAAAGCCCAGCTTTTCCCCTTTCCAGCTGTGTGAGCCTGGACAAGTCACTCTGAGTCTATAAAGCAGCTTGAGGGCAATAACACTGATACTCAGAGTTCCTGCTCCAAGAGCTGTTGCTGGGATTAAATGCTCCCAGAGAAAGGGCTCTGAAGACCACTCTGCCTCCGCATGCCACCCAGGTACACGGTCAGTTCTTTCCTCTCTTCGTTCCCACTCTTCTCCATTGTCCCCTGCCTGATGCCCGAGCCAAACTCCCCCTCGTCGCCATCTCCGTCATCCGGTCTCGTTTCTCTGGCCTGCCACCACGATCCTGGCTGTGGCGGTGGCTTGTCCCCTGACTCGGCTGCTGGCAGGTGCAAGGCGGTTCCTGCGAAGAGAGAAGGGAAACAGGTGAGCGGAGCCGGAGGAGCAGGAGCTGCCCTGAGGGGCCAGCGGCACCCAGGTCTAGCCCGTGTTGCTGCTCAGTTGGGGCACATTGCTTCCCCTCTCTGAGCCTCAAATCCCCACTTCCCTGCAGGGGTGCGGCGGGATGGCGTAGATGTGTGGCTTCTGGTAGCAACTACTGTACTGGACAGATGTCAGAGATGTGACCTGAAGGTGCTGGGCAGTGCATGAAGCAGAAGCTGGAGGACAGCTGCCAGGGGCCTGGCATCGGGGACTGCCCATTCTTTACCCTTCAGGGTGCGTCCCGGTCTCTGCCATGCAAGGAAGCGGAGTGTGTTAGAAACCTGGAATGATAGCAATTAAATGAAAGCTTAGCAGTATTTTCCTGCATCATCTCACTTCTCACCAGCGCTCTAAGAGGCATAGCCTTTGAGAGCATGAGGGGCTTTCCCTGGACAATCTCCCCATGGTGCTGGACCCTGGACTGGACCCAGTCGCCTTGAGAATCTGCAGCCCTGAGCACCCTGCTCCACATGCATTTTGCAGTGGGGAGGCAGTGGGGTGCAGATTTCTCACACTGACTTAAGCATCCTCTTTTCCCACCACTCCCAGAAAAGGCAGGCATCCCAAAAGCACGTAGGCGGCAGCCCAGGATGGCTAGTTTAGCAAAATCAGCAAACCCGGAGGCCGGGCAGCCTGAGTCAGTGCAGATGGGCTGGAACCCGCCCCACTAACAGCACTGGCTGAGTCCTGGCCAGTGTCGCACCTGGAGACACAGGTGGTGAATCCCCACGGCAATGTGGTTCTGTTGAAACGTGGGTTCCCTGAACCCCTGCATCCAGGTAGGACCGTGCAGAGGTTCCGAGTGGACGCCAGTCAGATCGCCCGATGTCGCACTCCCGCGCTGAGGCTGCCAGCATCTGGGCCCCTGGGTAACCCCTTCAGCTATAAACCTCAGCATCCACATCTGCTAAATGGAACAATAATCATGACAGCGCCTACCACCGGGGCACCTTGCTCACGGGTTCATCGGTCCTTGCAGCTGGTCCCACTGGCCCTCGGAGCTCCCCCTCCAAGCGCCTTGCAGAAATGTACCCTCCCCGACAGTCACTGTGCTGTGGCTTGTGGCCTCCAGGTGACTTCAGTTACCCGGGCTGCTGCCTTGCCCACCAGCCTCCAGGACTGGGACCTGCAGACTGGGTGACACAAGCCGACCCCGCACCCCGTGCCCCGAGGTGGGCTGACCCCTGCGCCTCCAAGTCAGAGCCCCCTCTGCACGCGCCAACCACAGGGCGGGGCGCACTGCTCTTCGGAGTCGTGGCCCAGAGTGACGCTTCACTGGGACAGTTCATCAACTTCAGTGAGCGGCAAAGCAGGCTGAGCACCGTTTCTGTTGTAGTAACTACACCACCGGGAAGAAAACTCAGTCTGCCGGACACCAACGCTCTCTGCCGCTCGGACAACGCCCTCCCTCCTTCCCTCCTGCCCGTGTCCAAGGACATCTGAAGGGCACTCTCACAAAGTCCTGTGTCTGGCTCTGGGGAAAAGTCCCCCCGCGTCCCCACGGGGCTTTCTAGCTACAGAAAAGGACAGGGCCCACCGCCCAGCAGAGACGCTGGCTTCACCGCACTCGGCCCCGGACACTGTGGGTGTCGCTGTCTCCAGGGGACAGACGCTGGCGGTGAATCACAGGGGTCGGTTAGCCTCACTCTCAAGCTGGCTTCTCCAGTGAACTGTTCCTCTGGTCACTCGCTGCTGAAGTGACTTCAGAAGTCGCTGAAGCTTCCTGGGCCTCAGTTTCTTCCTCTGTCAACTGGGAGGGTGATGGTCCCTGCCACAGCGGGTGGAGAGGGTGACCTGGGTCCGTCCAGGCGAGGCACTGCGGTCAGGCGGCGGCAGAGCCGGGCCCGACTATTAAGATTGTCATCGATGCTGCTGTGATTCCGGGACCTGGGCTGGCTGTCAGGCCTCATCACTCTGACCTTGACCTTCTCTCCTGATGTGTGTGGATAGTCAGGCACCAGCCTGGAGCTGTTGAGACACGGAGCTTGGGGCTGACTGCCATCCACAGGGCACAGCCAGGGGACAGCCGGCTGTGGGGCCCCTGCGGTGGGAGAAGGAGATGCGGGGGCCTCCTCCTGTTAGCTTAACCCCCTCTTCATCTTTCTTTTTTTTCAGCCAGTCCCTCAGGAGGCTTCCCCCTCCTGCCACCTCTGTCCAAGGTCCCCTCTGATAACCTGAGCGCCCTGGCCTGCTCTTCCCAGTGCACAGCAGATGTGATAGGCATTTAGGACCAGCGGGCACCTTGTCCTCGCTCTTGCTGCACGTGTGCAGTTGCGCGGGCACCTTCTGAAAATAAACCTCTGCCTTTGGACCGCACGTTGCAAATCTAAGCACCAGTGGGAACATTTTCCCGTGTGCGGCCAGTGTCGCCCAGTCTGCCTGACCGCGGCACACCTGCCTCAGCAAAGCCCGGCTCATGCGGAGGCTTGGACTCTTACAAGTGCATGTGTCTTCCGTCGCGCACCCCAGACCGCTTCCCCTCGGGTGGGTCGCTGCAGAGGCCCCAGAACGACAGTCCCGGGGTGTCTTCTGAAACCCAGTCAAGGCCCAGCACGAAGCCATGCTGCTCTCGGGGACTCCAAACGCTTCAAGTTCCAGGAATTGCCTTCCGTGCCCATCCATTGGGAAATTGTTGACTGATCCCCAAACCTGATTTCCAGGGCCACACCTTGTTTCTGACCGTGTCCACACATGCCGCCGGGCTGACGGGACGCCTCACGCCCCTGCATTTGTCTTGGCATTCTGCATGCCTCAATAAAAAAATGTTTCAGAAAACCATTTGAATTGCAACAAGCTGCTTTTCCTGACTCCCCTTGGCAGGGGTGATGTTTCCACAACATCCCATCTGCTTTCCCAGGACAGATTAGGCCTGGTCACAGAATGACTTTATAACCTTGCCAGCCAGATGCATTTCCTTTCCTTCCCACTTTAATGCTACTCTGTATCTTGTTCCAGGCACGAGTCTGCTGGACTGATCTCTCAGGCCTCCTGGACAGAGGGGCTGGTGGAAACAAATACTGCAGATGAGAAAAACAATCGAAGTGCTCAAACACCTGCAATAAACCACCCCTCTCCCGGCTAGGGACTGAGCTCAGGATTTTGTCCCACCAGAGCCATGACCGAGTCTGACCCAGACAGGGAGACGATGGCGCCATGGCCCTTGCCTCCTGGCCTTGCCCTCGGTGCCGTTCTTCTCACGCTGGACCATGACGGGGCTGGCAGGGAGACGGGGGAGCACCACGCGAGTGCGGGGCTTCCCAGGTGAAGTCATAAGAGCACCATGGCTCCTGCCTTCATCTCTGGCCTCGCTGGTGGCGGGGGAGAGGGGCAGCCATGTCGTGAGGACCCTCAGACATCCACAGGGAGCTGCCACGGAGGGGCCGGGGGCCTCCCACTGCAGCAAGGCCCCGTGCAGGTGTGCGTGTCTCCTGCAGCCCCGACCCAGCCTCCAGAGATGGCAGCCCTGGCCATACCTCACTGCCACCATTCGGGAGGCCCTGAGCCTGGGCTGCTCCGAAATCCTTCCCCCGGAAAAGCTGTGTGACACCAGTGACAGAAGCCGCTCGCTGTGGGGGCACAGGAAGGGGCGGCCACCAGAGAGCCTCCGCTGTCGTGGCGAGACGCCTGTGACTCCTAGATAAGATCAGCCACACATCGGAGCAGGCCTGCAGGAGGGGAGGCGGGCAGAGCGTGAGACACAGACGCCGCTGCTGACTCCGTGCTCACGGCAGTGCTTGCCGAGACCCAGCCCTGGTGCGCCCGGCCGAGTAGCGGCGGTTCCACCAGCTCCGAAGGAGCGCAGTCCATGGGCCTCCCGAGGATTTGGGTTCACATCCCAGGTCTGTGGGGGTGCGGGGGGTGGGGGGGGACAACCAAGATGAGCAGCTAAGAGTAAAAGAAAATGCTTTCCCGGTTCTCTTTCTCCTGCCCCACCCCCGCTCCAGGATGGAGCATTTTGCTCTCTCCCCGACCCCTCAGCCCGGCCTCCCCGTGCAGGCCCAGGTTCAGCTGGCACGGCCCTGTGTTCCCTGACTGCCTTGCTAAAGCAGCTGTCCCTCCGTGCTGGCCACCTTCTCAGCCTCAGGCTGTGCCCAGTGACTCCGGGTGCCTGTCGGGCAGGGGTGGGCAGGGGTGGGCAGGGGTGGGCAGGTGCAGCTCCCCTGTTCGGCCCCCTGAGCCTGACGCAGAGGGGATCCACTATTAACTGTGAGCAGCGGGAAGGGCATGAAGCCATCCTTCCACGAGCCCGAGGGGCCGCCCTGTCAATCTCCATTTTGCAGGTGAAGAAGCTGAGGCTGGCGACACGCAGCTGAGGCGGACATGCGAGTCGGGCCCCCGCCCCGCCTTTCTGCCCTGAAGTGCTTCTGTGAACGCTGAGCGCCAAGGGCAGGGGCTGAGGGGCTCTCTGAGGCCCGGGACAGGGTGTGGCAGAAGGGATTAAGGGGAGCTGGCGTGATGGAAACGCAGAACTCCTGGTTATGTTTGCTGGCGGGCCCTTCGGCAGCAGTCTTAACTCCTAATTAGGTACAGCAGAGTACTTTCTGTTTCAAGGACCTAAAATGTTGGGTTTCGGTTCCTGTTTCTGAACCCCAACAAATACAGATGGATTAGTGAATGCATATTCAACCAGCCCTTGTTTATTGCTGTTTATTGAGTAGTTACCGTGTGCCAGACACAAGTCAAGGCACAAGGACATCGGAACCAAGCAGACAGAATGTCCTGTTTTACCTTTGAGGGAAATTGGCAAAACGAGTAACCAAATAGTAACCATGTACATGAAATTGTAACTGATAGAAGCTATTAGGAGCAAAGCAGAAAAGACTCAGAGGTAGAAATGTCTAGGAGAAATGTCTTTTAGGGGAGGTTTTGATATCAAGTTTTGACCTAGGCGATGGAGAAAAACCAGCCATAAAAGGTGACAGGAGTCCCAGCACATGCAAATGTCCTGGGGTGGCAAAGGGCAAGGTCTGCTCAAGGGAGGCAGAGACCGGGTGACCAGAGAAAGTCAGCAAGGACGGAGAGCCGCGTGAGTGGGCAGGCACAGGTTGCAACCTCTGTAAACATGAGGCCTGGAGTGGGGATATTCAAATGTTGAAGGATGCCATTGGAAGGTTTGGGGATAGATACAATCTTTTCAGTTAATAGACTATAATTTGGGGGGCCTTTTTAAAAGCATCGTTTATTCTTTCTTTTGTACACAACGCTAGATGCATGTTAGAATACTGACATTGCATCTTGGAATAGACCATTTGTTACAGCAGTTTTAGATTTCCAGAAAAATTGAGCAGAAGCCCAGCTTCCCACACGCCCTTCGCCCACCCAGCTTCTCCGTCCCCAGCGTCTCACTGTGATGCGGCACATTCCTTGCAATGCCGGGTGCCGAGTCTACTGTGGTGGCGTCCATGCTGTGGGCTTTGCGAAGCGGATAAGGACACGTGTCCATCATGACAGTGTCACACCGAGTGGTTTCCCCTCTCAGAATTCCCTGTGACCGGCCTGTTCCTCTTCATCCTCTCCCCGTGGATCTTGCCGTTATCCCGTGTTGCCTTTTCCAGAATCTCAGAGTTGGAATCAGTTTTCGAATGGACTTCTTTCACGTAACAATAATGCGTTTAAGATCTCTCCCTGTCTTTACATGGCTTGAGAGTTCATTTCCTTTTCTCTTCTTTCGCAGGAAGAGAGGGAGGGAGGAATGAATGGAGGAGAGAGGGAGGGGAGAAGGGAGGGGAGAAGGGAAGAACGTCTTTCTTTAGTTAGTTCTTCATTCTGCTTTTCCACCCTGGCCCAGGTGTTGAGTCCAGGTTCTTGGGTGGTACATGGTTCAGACACCCATGTCACAGCCTCCTGAGCCACAAGGCAGGTCCTGCTCCCTTCTTTTTATCACTGAATAATCATCGCTGCTATGATATACCACCATTTGTTTCTCCATTCACCCACTGAAGGACATTTAAGGTCCCTTGCTGACTTTCATGACTTGAGAGCTCATTCCTTTCTGCTTCCAAACGCCCTGCAGGGCCTGCCTTCACCACAGTTTATTTAGCTGCTGCATCTTTGTCTAAAGAGCACACAGTGCAGTGTGTGAAACAGACCGTCTCTCACTTGACCGATGGTCCGCACCGGTGGAGACGGGGCGGGGAGGAGGCAGGGCGGCGGGAGATGTGTCCCACACGCCCGGTTCTTGTCCTCTGTGCAGCTGGCCTGCGTTCCCGGCTCCCTCGAAGCCACCACCTCCCTGGACACAGCCTCTGGGTGTCAAGCCCCATCTCACAGCCTCTACAGAGGTGTCAGAGGGCTGGTTTCACACCAGGCCTCGAGAAATGACCACACAAAGGAAAAGAAAAACACAAAAGGGCTGTCGATGATGAAATTGCCCTGCAAACCACCGCCACATTCGAAAATAGCCTTCCGTCAGGTTTCCTGCGCTGCTGCCAGCCCACAGTCATGCCAGCCCACAGTCATGTCTGGCTGGAAACTGGGCAGACCGTCTTTGAAGACGCCTGTGCGGCTCCGGAGGGTGACTCAGACTTGGGTCTGAGACTGTGTGTGAACGCGCGCGGGCAGACAGGCCACCAGAATGCGGCATTGTTTCAGGGTCGCTTCAAACCCAGCCGTAAATCAAACTCACACAACTGCAGTTGGGAAGACACGCCCGATGGGCTGGGCTTGCCCTGGGCCCCAAGTTTGAGATCAAGGGCAGCCTCGAGGGGAGGGTGGTCTCTCCTGGTTTTTCAGTTGCTCAATCCGTGTTTCAGCCCACATTTGCCACCCGGCTTGGCAAGCAGGCCAGGAACGGGGGTGCACAGGAAGCCAGCAGGGAGGGTCTGCCCAGGCTCAGGGCTCCCGGGCCCTCTCCTCCACGAGGGGAGTCCGCCCTCTCCCAGCCCAGGCTCGCCGCCCTGTGAAGTGGTTGTCACAACGGTGCCCACATCCTGGGGCTTCTTTGTTTGGGAGGCTAGATTCTGCCTCCCCCCCAAAACAAAGCCAAAAACAAAACCAAAAAATCATATTGCAGTCTAATTATGATACCGTGAGCATCAGTCCATTTAAACAATGTGTGGCTGCCCCCTGATGCCACTGATGGCACGTCCCTGGCCCCCTCAATGCCTCTGGGTCACTTTGCCGTCCATCCCCTCTCCCTCTTGGATCCCAAGTAACCTGTCCCTCTGCACGGACTTCAGAAAGTCAGCGAGGGAAGCCTTGCCCCTGGAACTCCCGCAGAGCTGTCTGCAAAGGTGGGGATGATCTAGAGCATCATTTCTGAGGAAGGACCCCCCTCCCTGTGGCCTCGGGGTCGGCACAGCCCCCAGCCCGGCGAATCGGTGTCGTGAGCTGCTTTCCTAACAGACGGATGTCCTGGAGACCGTGTCAGAATGCACCAGAAGGCGAAATGACACTAGCTGCACGCTCTGGGAAAGTCAGACTGAGTTTGTTTACAAACGGTGGTTTTGTTCACACACACAGATGGAAAGACTGGAAGAAAACACTCCCCTTTCTTCAGCGGCTATCTTAGGGCAATAGATTTAGATAAGACAGGAATTTTGCTTTTTATACTTTTCTGCACTTCCCAGATTTCCTGCAAGTTTGAAGCAGTGTTTATAAGGAGACGATCCGCTGGGCTCGAAAACGGAAGTGACGCGTGTATCCTTCCTTCGCTTTTTCAATACAGGTGGCTCTGTCCTTGGAAAAAGACAGACTTCCCGCCAAAGTGAGAAACAGTAAATCTAATGTTTCATGTCTGTTTTGTACATGTACGCATATGTGTGCCCATGCATACACTCATTTACACAAACACACTCACACTATACCAGATAAGACCTTTCCATGAGATGACTTATTGAGCTTTGCTAAGTGAGATGCAAGACCAGTCTTTGCCTTCCATTCCTGAATGCTCCTGGACTAGTCCCAGTTAAAAAAACTCCTTAGTTCTTCAAAAGAGGTCGCCTCTCCATTTGCAGGAAATTAGAAATTCCCCTACTATCAAATCCCTGCCTGTGGTGTATTTTCATAAAAATCAACCATTCAAAGAATAAAATATCTATTTTTGAACTGCCACCAACGCAGGGTTTTTTCCTGCAGGGGGATCCCCGTCTCTGATGTTCTGTGGCAATTCTTCTCAAAGAGCTATTTTCTATTCATCAGCAACCATTTTTCATGTCTGTCGGAAAAGCTCTCTTTGCATCTGATATGTAATAGTAGCCGTTATCAGGAAACTGGTCATTTAAAAAGAAAAAAGCCTTACATTTCCTCAAAAGTCCCTTTTTTGTTAAATGAAATTAGTAACATAATATTAAATGTAATGCAACGCTAGTTGTAATTAAATGTAACGGATATTAAGATACAACTGCACACACAAACACCAAACATATGGATATGACATTAGCGATATTATTAGCGTGAGTCCTCTTGCTTAAAGAGCTATTTTCTTAAGTAGAATCCCCTATAAACCCTATTACATAAACTAGTTGGGGCTCTGTTTATGCTTGGGGAAATAGAAGGATGCATCTTCCTGGAACTTTCTAGAACAGATTTCTCCACGGCTGGTGATGCTGCCCCCAGGGACATCTGTCTGCAGACGATTTTCGGTTGGCGTGACTGGAAGGAGTGGTGAAAGGCTTCTGCTGGCATCCAGTGGGCAGAGGCCCAGGGCGCCACCGGCCATCCTCTGACACTCAGAGTGGACCACAGTGCTTGTCCCGAAAGGCCACTGGTGTTGAGGTTGAGAAATCCTGCTCCAGAACAAATGAAAATGAAGATTGTGAAAACCATTCAGATGCTCATAATTACCAGCATGCAATTTCCTGGAAAACAAAATTTGTGCTCTTGAAAAACATCAAAAATCTGGGCATGCCTTGGTGGCCTAGTGGATAAGTCCACTGGACGTAGTTCACATCCATCCCGAGGACCCAGGTTCGTGTCCCGGGGCTGGGGGGACAGGACAGCCAAGATGAACAACTAAATAAAAGAAATCAATGCTTCTTCCTCCTCTCTCTACCTGTCTGCCTGCCTAGCTGCCTTCATTCCTGCTGCACCTGTCCTTAAAAGGAAAAAAACAGAAAGACAGTCTGCTTAAGGGGCAAGTTTTGTTTTGGGGATGCAGTGCAGCTTTGTTCCATAATCTGATTTGACTCTGGCTGCACCCCAGTTCTCAAAACCCAAAGCCTTCCATTCTCGTTACAACTCACCTCTCCTATGTCCTCCCGGGTCCGGGACAGCTGCCAGCCTGCTAGGGACAACACAGACATTCAGCCACAGATCCGACCTCCCACTTAGAGGCTTGTGATTTGGGTTCACTAAGGGACCCAAGTGTTTTTGTCAGTTCTGGACCATGCTGATTTTTTCCTTTTGAATTCTCTTCATGTACTACTTCCTTAAAAAGAGAAAAAAAAGAAGTTGTCATAACATAAATCCATTTTCAGCTCTGATTGAGGGAACATGCTCCCGGTCAACCCAAGGAAGAAACGCCATCAAAAGTTGTCCCTGGCTGGGTACCAGGCGGGAGGGTCACTTCCTTCTCCTCAGTAACAGGGTTAGACCTGGGACACTTCAGGGTCAGGAGCAGAGACCTAGGTAAGCATGGGATATGCCACTGAGGTCACAGGCTAAGGGAAATCCGAAGGTCACAGGAGGGCCTTTGGTCTCAGGTTACCATGGAAACGCAAGACCCCATCACTCACGGGCAGAGGACACGGTGTGCTACCAGCCTTGGCTAATCCAGGGACCTTTCAAAAGACCTTACAAAGCAGAAATCATTGACCTCTTTTCCAGCCCAAGACCCTAAGACTCGGACAACAGACATGTCTCGCCAAAAGTCAAACTATTTCTACAAATACCCTGCACAGTATGATTCTTTGCAACAGGTTTCGAGAAAAAGGAACCTTTTCTGGAAGGTCCTATTGACACGGACACACTGGCAGCCCAAGTGGGCCCCTTTCCCACCCTTCCTCCCACAATGCCCCGTCTGGACAGACGGTCTCACTCAGCCCAGCCCAGACGTTTCCTGACTCAGACGCACACGAGTTACCACATCCCTCTGGAAGAGCCTCGTCTGGGCTGCATCCAGGGGTCTCTCCCTTTTCAGCCCAGATCCCAGAGCAGTGAAGCATCTGTGCCTCCGTTTCCATGCCTGTAAAATGGGGATACTAGCAAGCGCCTTAGAGAAGGACGAGAGAAGGCCACGGCCACTGCATTTCAACCCAAGGACAGGCCTGGCTCGCTCTGACCACTGCTGCTCCGGAGGAGTAGACTCCTTCCTTCTCTTCCCTCCTCTCCTGCATGACTGCTGTCCCTCCGGCTCCCTGTTCCCTGAGGACGGGCTGCCCAGCCTGGGGGCCGCGCTGGTCTATCTCAGCCCAGCAGCAGGTAGCCCCACTGGGAGGTGGGGTCCCCATGACATCAGATCTGTGGAACTGGGGAGGCAGGCACTGCCCAGGTTTCTTCCTCAAGATGAGCCTTCCTGGGTGTCGGGCACCAGAGACAAGAATGCTCCTGTCCCCGACACTTCCCCAGAGGGCAGGGACACGCACCCCAATGAGAAAAGCATCAGCCATTCCACATAATGCTAAAAAGGCGATGATCTGGGGTGACCTTAGGAGCATCTTAATGACAGCAGAGGCCACTGAGGGGCTGACATTCGTGCTGGGCATGGTGGGCAGCCTCCCAGGCCAGTACAACAGCGCAGAGGTGGAGTGGGACCCCCCAGGATGGCAGAGGGGCAGACGGAAGGTTCCTGGGCACAGGAAGGAAGTCAGAAGGCAAGTCTGGGGTACCAGCAGCTTCCAAGACATGATCTCGGGGAAGAGAGCAGAATTTATTCAAATGTAGACAATCGAGTGATTGAATTAGGCACTGAGCGCTGGGCCCGCAGGCACATCCAGGGAGCATGTGGAGCTGGGTCTGCTGCAGACTCACGGAAGCTTGAAGAACGACAGAAGACCTTCATGAATGGAGAAGGCAGGGTCAGGACCTGACTCCGCTTTTCAATCGGAGCGCTTCCTCGAGGCTGCCGCCTTGGAAGCGTAAGGGGTAGTAATCTTGACCTGGACCTGGGCTCAGGTAAGCTGGACTGGGGAACCTTCTCTGTGCACCATCCTGAGTGACCAGGGTTCCCCAGGGCACACTCTGAGAAGCCTGAGGCGCATCGGTGCTAAATAACCCCTTAAAGACAGGTAGTCGCTCATGGCTACAGGGGCAGAGGCCCAGAGAAGCCGGCGGGTCAGCATATGTGATGGCGGTGGGGACGGGCGGGTCCCCACTTGGTGTCTTACTGAGCCCAAAGCCAGCACCCACAGAGCTCATGTGCCCACCTTGCGTCACACTGACGGGCCCTGCGCTGGAGGGGGAAGCAGAGCTGCGGGGCCTCTGAGAACAGACAGATGTACGTGCTCCATTCAGAAAGGCTCCAGCCGACTTCTTCCAAGCACGCATGGGTGTGTAATTTAAATCTTATTAAATCATGAATCTGGGTCAGTGGTAATTTATAGATTACCTTCATTAACTGGATAAAAATAATCACCAACTCAACTGTGAGTCATAACAGCAATTAAAAAAAAAAAAAAGGCACAGCTCAGCGCTGTTTGGGGTGTGAGGACATGTCTCCAATGATTTCCCGAAGATTCTGGAGATTTTGGCAAAAATCAGCGTGTGCTTGCACCGAGACGGCCCCCTTTTCTCCCCCTTCATTGTTAAGCCCTTCGGGAGAAATTCAATCCATATGTTCCAGATTGGTTTACGTTGAAATCATGAAAACAGGGCTTGTAAGGAGCATTTGATGTCCAAGGCCCCTTTTCCCTTCTTCTTCTTTTTTTTTTTTTTTTAAGGTCTTTGGTCTTAGGAGCAGGGAGTTGTAACAGATGACCCGGGGCTTTTCCCAACAGGAACGCTGAATGGGTGTCTTCTCCCACCTTCCCACTTGCCGTACTGCTGCTGGGGATAGTGGGAGCTGGGGGGCCCTGCCAGCGTCCCAGGGAGCCCTCCTCGCCCTTGGGAACTTGCGAGGGTGAATGACAGTCTCAGCGGAAAAATCCACTGGGCTCCTGTTCCACAGGTAACGTGGCAGGTAAGTTTATGGATCACTTACTAGGTACCAGGCACATACCCAAGCCGTTTGCACTCATGTGCCGGTGCTCCTGTTACCCCCATTTTAGACGGAAAACTGAGGATACAAAGAAAAGGAGCTGCCGTGAGTCCAGAGCTGGAGTGTGGCCGAGCTTGGAGGTAGCAACCTGGGGGTTCTAGCAAAGGGATCTGGAACCCGAATTCATTGCCACGCTGATGGGGCCACCCTGGTGGCTCAGGTGACTGAGCGGCTACAGTGTCGACCATGAAAAGCCTACGGACCCGGGTTTGAGGCCTGAGGCTGGGGGTAAAAAAATAAAGATAAAAATAAACATTCTAAAAATACTGAACGGATCGGGAGAAAGGATGTCAGCTACTGGGGAAGGTACTCAATGCCACGCACTCATGATGGGGCGTTATCACCACACTGAGGTGAGGCCGGCTGCTCCCCTCCCTCCCTCATGAGGGGACCGCTGGGACCCCGTTTCACAGATGAGCAGACGCGGCTGGGGCAGAGGTGACCCGCAGAGACTGTGTCACACGTCCGGAGCTGCGGGGAGATGCGGTGCCCGCCTCCTGAGGCCGCCACGGGCGATTCCACCAGACGGGTGGCGCTGAACGTGGAGATTTACTCTCCAACGGTCTGGAGACCAGAAGTCCGAGATCCAGGCGCTGCCGGGATCAGTTGTGACGGAGACTGGGAACCGTCCCCGGGTCCCGCCAGCTCCTGCCCGGCCACCATCAGGCGGCCGCCCTTCGGGGTCTCAGCTTGTCTCCACTTCTGTCTCAGAAGGACACTCCCGACCACTGGACTCAGGACCACTCAGCCCGGGGAGGCCTCGTCTCAGGATCCTGAGCGTTGCCGCGATGGCAGGGACCCTTAGTCCCAGCAGGTCGCGTTCGGAGGTCCTGGTAGGCGGGCGTGTCTTTTAGGCCCTAACACATCAGCTCCCTGCAGTAGCCTTGCTGCAACGGCGCCTCTTGAAGGAGGGGACAGGCTCTGGGCAGGGGGCCTGGCAGGGTCCTGATGTCCTGCTCCTCCGTCAGTTGTGAGACACACAGCAACTTGGGCCCTGCCGCTCAGGTGGGATTCCTGGCCTGCCTGTGACGCCGACCACCCACCATGCGCACCAGGCTGACCAGTGGCCTCCCTGTCGTCGGCGTGGGGACACGGATCCAAGGAGGAAGCCAGCAGACACGTTCCCAAGGAGAGAGTCCTCCTCGCTTCGCACAAGAGGTGCAGGTTCCACCTTCGGACTCTCCGCAAGAACACTGACGTCCTGTGCTTTCGTTTCCATTTTTCTGCTCATAAGATGAGCTCAGAACCCGGTGGGTAGCCCCTTCGGCACTGCCTTCGGGGAAAGCGCTTGGACACGGTCCCTCCGACCCCGAACGCTTGCGGCCCCCAGATGTGCGAGGCGGTGTGGTGGCAAATGTTCCTCTTAGCGGCGTCCTCAGCCACCTGGGAGCCCAGTGGCCCTTCTGACCTCAGCTCCCCAGCTGTAAGACAGCGGATCCTGGTCAGATCCTTCCCGGGGTTGTTGGATGGGCCTCAGAGGCCGCTCTGGGCTGAGGAAGGTTAACGCAGCGCGTGTGTCCAGCACCGTTCTCCACGTGCGCACTGGGCGACAGGGAGTCCTGAGTCCAGGAAAGGAAAGTGATAGAACACACTGGCTGGAGTGTGCTTGCCAGTGGGGAAGGGCGCTGTCTCAGACAGGGTGGTATGAGAGCCTCTTGGATGTAACATCTGAGCAGGAACTAGAAGGAAAAAAGGAAGACGGGAGGGAGAGAGATAAGGAGGGAAAGGAAGGAAGGAAGGCTAGAGGGAGGGACGGAGCAGGAGGGAGGGAGGGAAAAGAGGGAAAGAGGCAGGGAGGGAGGAAAAGAGAAGAGAAAGGAGGAAAAATGAAGCAGGAAAAGGGAGAGGAAGAAAGAGGAAGGAGGGAGACCAGAAGGGAAGAGGAGGAACTCGGAGGGCGGAACAGAGGAAGGGGAAGGAAGGAGGGAGGGAAGGAGGGGAGACAGGCCCCAGCGGTTCTCAGCTGGACAATGTTGCCCCCCAGGGGACATCTGGCAACGATTAGAGATATTTTTAAAGTCACCTTTGGGTGGCGGGTGGAGACTGGGGGCTCAGGGCATCCGTGGCCTTGGAGCATGGAACTCAGGGCTGCCGTGAGCACGCCACGCCCCGCAGCGGGGGAACCCACAGCCGAGCGCCCGGCCGGCTCCTCACCTGCCTCCGTTTCCCTGTGCCGACACACATGTTGGTGACAGAAAGACCCACGCACAGCACGTGGACCTGTGACCTGCGTGGTCTATGCGACCACACGGAGGAGATCACAGTATCAAGTAAGCGCATCTGTGCTGCGATTCTTCAAGAGCGGCAGCACAGTCTGGGACACATGCACACTGTCACGAGCTTGTGCAGGTCTTACTGAGGCACTTGTCGGTTATTTCTAACTCCGCACCAGTAAAGACGGCCCCAAGGAATTCTGGTCCCCAGTCCGCTCATCTTTAGGTCTTTCGTTGGCCTGGGCTCCCAGGCGGGGATGTCTGGGAGGACGAGGACGCTGCCTTCAAGGCCTCGGCTGCCAGCTGTCTGCGCGGCGAGAGGCGGCTGCGTCTGGCCTTTACCGGAGGCCTGACCGGCACGCTCGCCTGCTGGCGCCTCCACGTCCTCCTCCAGAAACAGGCTTGAACGTACGCCGCCCCCATGGTGGCGGGTTTCTGCAGGATGACTACACAGCTCACCCGCATGACTGGCACCCAGCACGCCTGCGTCCTAACAGCCTCTGAGCGCCCACTCCCACGCTCAGACTCCGGCCGCTGAAGCCGCCGCCTCGGCAGCGATTGATCCCTTTCACCTTTGCCGATCCTTCCCCAAAGGACGTCATGTGACTTTAACGGACATCTGTCAAAGGAGCTCAGCCCGTGAGTGGACTTGCTGGCAGGGGAAGTGGGGCTCAGAGCGGTAAGTAAGGAATGGACAAATGGCCACATCTGGCACAGCCATGTCCCCTTCAAGTCGATGCCTGGAAAAGACTCATCTTTCAGTCCTGTGTGACGATAGCCACCGATGGGGTGGGAATATATGTGCATGTGCATATGTACATGCACAGTGTGTATGTATAAACGTGTAGATATGTACAGCATGTGCATCCATGTGTACATAGTGTGTATTCTGCATCTACATACATATATATATATATATAATAACTTAAGGAAATAAAATACATTGTGGCTTACCAGCTGAGCTGTTCAGGTGGACCCTCGTGGATGTCGGTTTCGGTCAGAGATGTTCTTACTGACTTTTTATCGAGATCATAGAAGGAAACTCCATGTGAAAAAATGAATTACTGGACCGATGCATAACCTAGTCGGAAAAGAAACAAAAGAATGAAAGTAAAAGGGCTGGAAAGGTAAGTAGAAAGGAAGATTTTGCCATCTTGGAGGTAAAAAGATTCCCTGCAGGGATGGCACTACAGACTAAAACAAGCAAGAACAATTTCAGTGGTCTGCACGCTGGAATAATAGCTAAACAACAAATATTGTGAACAATCAGAGGAATAACAAAATTGGTAAAAATCAGATACAATAAGTGAACTGAGGCAAACATCTGGATAAGACCTTCATATATAAAAAGATGTGGCTAATCAATAAGGAAAAGGTCAAATGCACAAATACACTGTAAACAAGAAAATATCGACACAGAAATGCCAGTGACCAAGAAACGAAATTCTAAGCACTTCATCTAGCTCAGTGTTTCCTCGTCATGCACGTTCAGTGAAAGTTGGAACCTACTCTGAGTCACAGGTAATAAAGCTCACTAAGCCCTCAGCAGGGGACTGGAGAGTCAGGCCAGGCAGAGAGCTCAGCTCTGCCCCAGACCTGCAGAAAGCCCACAGGCTCACAGCAGTCACCGAGGAAGCTCCTGCTTCTGAGCCTTGTGACTTAGACCAAGTGCCTTCCTTTCTCCATGCCAATAAGTGATGTGGGTGAGGACGAATCAAGTTGGCAGGAATACCTATTGCTGGGCCTGTGGCAAGCTTTAGGCAAGCTCATACATGTACAGCACTGAGAACAGAGCCCGGCTCATCATAAAGACTCGACAACGCTCTCCCAAGTCCAGAAATAAAGTGAGGTTGGAAAAGAAGGGAACGCCCACCATTCATCGATGCTCTCATTCCACAGCTACTGAGTCAGGGCCTGGCCCCTCCAACCCTGCCAGGAGCGAGAGACGCTCGTTAAATGTCACGACAGAAACTGAGCAGTCCCAGTAAAGAGTGGGGGTCTGTGGAAGGGAAGCACCTCGCTGGTGGAAGGACCCCAGACTCAGGGTCCACCTGTCTGCACTGCCAGGGAAGCTGGAAAGGGCATTGGGAAGGTCAGCCTGGCAAGAGGAGTGGGAATTTTCCATGAGAAGTGTGTGCCCGGCAAAGAAGCAGCTCGTTCTAACTCGCAGATGTGCAAGAGGGTGAAGCCACTTCGGTCCGCATGTCCTAAAAGTCAGCTCCTCTCCATGCCTTTCCATTGTCACAATCCTGGGCCCCTGAAGGCTCCAGCATGTGAAATACTTGATCGAGTGTGTTTGCCCGCACAGACACACATCCCTGCGCACAGACATGCATACGCCCACGTGCACACAAAAGGCGAGCATGAAATTAAACCCATATCCCTGCACACGGGCATGCACATTCACACGCACGCACACGCAAGCCTCACGGACCCTCACAGCTCACCTGGCCACCCGCCCCGCAGCCCAGGGAACGCGGCAGCTCAGGTGCACACACCTGGTCTGCGTCTCTGCCTTTGAAGTCCCACCTTCCCCCACAGGGACTCGGGAGTCACGCCGGGTTGATGGATAACACAGCTCGGCTCTCAAAAGCAGCCGCATGTGTTTATAGCGATGAGTGTGGGCCGGTTGGCTTCTGGCTTGTGTAAGTGTCGACTGGTGACAACATGTGTGCCACAGAGGCAGATGTCAAAGGGGCGGGGCCGTGGGGCCGCCTCTCCGAGACCACCCAGGGGCCGCGCACGCTGGCCGGGCTCTAGTCACCAGGCTGCTTCCCTGGCCTTTGGCAGAAGAATTAAAAAGCAGAGAGAGGACCACCCCCCCCCCCACACACACACACATCGGCCACCAGGCCATCAGGCCACCAGGCCAGGTCTGAGGCAGAGACCACAGTTGACAGATGAGTGACCCTGGGAGCCGCCAACCGCTTTGTCCGTGAGGCCTGGAGACTCCCGGGCCCCCACCAGCCCGGCCACAGCTCAAACACCAATGGGGGGATGGTTGTCCCACCCCACGTGAATGACAGTGACTGCGCTGAGGTCTGACGAGAGGCCAGGCGCTCTCTCCCTCAAAGCCAAGCTGAGTGCCACACACCTTGTGCGACGGTCTATTGTCCCCGTGTGGGAATGCTGAGCGGGTGCTGATCTTCGTGTCAGCGTCATCCTGCCTGGAAACCTTCCCTGCAGCCATGGAGGAGGCTCCTCTCCAGTCCCACGTTCTCGTGGGGGAGACTGAGGCTCAGGAGCGCTCTTTCTTCTTCTCCGTCCCCTCCTCTAAGCCTCCTCTGCGTCACACTGAGGCCGAGGTGTAGGGAACCCTCCTAGATGATGGTGCCATGCAGACTGGCACCATCTCAGTGAACCCCTGTGAGGCAGACGCAGTTGTCACCAATCATGGCTGCGGGCACCACGGGGCTGGGACGCAGGGATCCAAGAGGAGACTTCCTCCCTATTGGCCTCAGCACCCCTGGGCCCAGGAGCCCCTGGTGGGGGGCGGGGGGCAGGCCTCCACCTCCTGGAGACCTCTCCCCCGGGAAGTCCCTTGGTCACTCTGTGGTCCCCCAAACCTGGCCACTTGGACTTGGAGAAATCGATTCCGGAAAACAGAGCAGATACCGAGATGGCGGATGGGGAAGTCAGCTAGAGAAGTGCGCAGAAATAACAGGAAACGCAGTGACCCCTGTCACCCTAACAACACGGGCATTTTAAAGCGCCCTTGTCTAGGGAAGCGTCATCACCGGCCTTCCTTCAACTTGACGGTGCTGTGCAGACAGCCTTGCGTGCATTTCCTCTTCGCCCACTTTTTCTCCTTTTTCCCAGCCCATGTAGCAACTGGGCTAAAACTAGCTCTTTGTGGGAGGCAGACTCCGGAACCTGCCAGATGTGGGTCCAGCCCCAGCTGTGCCGCCCACTTCCCTGCTGGGCGGGTTAGCGAGTTACGTAGCCTCAGTTTCCTCGGTGGCAAAATGGAGCACAGGATCATCACAGCAATGAACCAGCCCAAGGGCTCAGGGAGCCCAGAGCCTGAGCCAGGAAGAGGCAGGTGAATGTTTGCCGGCCACGCGCTGGGCTGGCCATGCTTCTCCCTGACCACCCCTGTCTGTGGGCTCAGAGGCCCCTGGCAGGGTGCACACTGAAGTATATGGCAGATGCTGTCCCAGAGACGGGTGTTTCCCAGTTTGCATTTCCTCTGTCTTTCCTCCGCCTCTGGAGATTTTGCAAAAGTCCCGCACCAGCACTGTGATGGGTACTGCCAAGCAGAGTCCAGAATCTCACACACGACCCAGCAAACCGGATTTAGAAAAAGAGAGGACACTTTTCCCTGAAAGAGAAAAGCTTGCAGAGAGCACTCGGAAGCTTCGCTTGATTTCTAATTGAGGCAGAGTTTTCTCAGCCTCATAGATATGTATCAAATAATTATAGCCCAACTGCTGTAATTCAGCACCTGGGCGATGGTGAAATTACTTTTTAATGCATCACCCCAGCCGTTTGATGTTTGATTTATGCCTGGATGTCAGGTACGAGACAAAAATCTACCCCAGTGCTCCTGAGGTAGCTGTTATTGTTCAGCCAGGGGAGGCGGGGGTGCTGGAGCCGGGAAGGTGTTTACCCACAGGTTGATAGCCCTCTCACTGCCTGGACCTTTCCTGGGTGAGGACAGTCAGCCCTGAAACCAGGAACCTTCTGGGCAAACCCGATGAGTCGGCCATCCAACTCACCAAATACGTTCTGGACGTTTTTCCACACAAACAAAACCACGCTGGAATTGCCACAACAGTACGTCACCTCTTGCGACAAAATTCTATTTCCCCGGCAGCTAGAGATGGTCATGTGATACAGTTCTGACCAATGGGATCAAGTGAAAATTCCAAAAGGACTTCTAGGGAAGCTCTTTCAAGAGGGATTATTCAGGGCACCCGCCCTTTTTAAACTTCTGTCTCTCTGCATTTTCTCTGCCTGGGACGTGGATGTGATGCCTGGAGCTACAGCCTCCATTTGGAGGCCATGAGGTGACCTGAAGGTTGGGGGCTACTGTTTTAGGATGGCAGGACAGAAAACCAGGCGCTTGGGTACCTGATGACTCAGGGAGATGCCATCCATCCCTCAACTTTTTCTCATACATGAGAGAAATCAACTCACCAATTTCTTCAAGCTACCTTTTTATAGACTTCTGTTAGCAGCAACCAAATCAATCAAGTGGCCAAACATACTGAGACTGTGAGTTTTAGCTCTGAAACGCCTCAGCTCTGGGCAGGATAGTTGGTTACTGCAGAAAGAGATTATGGTTCCAACTGGGATGTGGGGTTGGGGAGTGGGCTTCCTTTGGGGAAAGGTTTCTGAAGAAAAGATGAGCTGGACGAGACCCACGGGCACGAGCGGACGGACACAGCAGGGGCCTGGGGACGCTGGGAGAGCACACCTTGGCCTGTGCTGTATAAACAGAAGTGATCAGAGCAGGCAGCACTGAGTTGTAGACACAGCTCCCTGCAGGGAATCAGAGCCTCCGGCCTGGGTCCCTCCTGCCTCCTCCTTCCTCCAGTGAATCTGAGCGCCTACTGTCTGCTGAGCACAGCGCTGGCTCTGAGGTACAGAATGGACAGAAAATAGTCGACGATTCTTGTGTCCTGGGAAAGAAGGAGACTAAGAGCACAGAAAGTGAACAAATCCCTCTACCTTCTAACACGTGGCGATGGTGGTGGAGAGAAGCTGCAGAGAAAGCAGGAGTGGGACACCCACTTAGACGGGGAGCTGGGAAGACCTCTCCAGATGTCCCAGACGAGCAGAGATGGACCCCTGGAATCTGTGCTCTGGGCAGAGGGATGGGCATAGGCCCGGGCCTGGGGAAGGGAAGGTGCTTCCTGAGATGAAGACATGGCGCAGTGCGTGTGGCTGACACTGGTGGGGATGGACTGGGGGCCGGGCCGCGTCCTGTCCAACTGGACGGTCTGGCTTTAGCTTTCGTCCTGCCACTCAGCAGCTGTGTGGCTGTGAGTAAGTTAGTTAACCACTCTGAGCCTCCAGTTTCTCACTTGTAAAATGAGATCATCGCAGGGTGGTTTTGAGGTGCAGAAACAAAAATATTACGTACTTGGCCCACAGAGGAAATGGTAGCTGTTGCCGTCCACCCCCGTGGGGACACTGCCTTCCCAGGTGAGCATGATTTAATCGATGACACAGAAGAGTAAAATGCCCAGTCGGAGCACAGCCTTGCCAGAGCAAGAGTGCTTTCGTGCAAACAGCCTTTCTAAACGTTGAGCTCATCTTTTCAATGTCCAGCCCCTGCTCCTCCCTCCCTGCTCTGCCCAAGTCATGGGAGGCGGCACCTGAGCAGCTAATTATAGATGGGAAGACACAGGGATGACATTGTCTGGTTTCTGGAGCTTCTCCCACCCCCTCATAATTCACCTCCATGGCAGTGAATGGCCCACCAATCATTAGCTGGAAATGGGGAGAAGCCAGCCTGGCATTTCCTTGGGCTCCCATGTCCCCTGTGACCAGTCCAGGCCCCGGGTTCCAGCACATTAGTCAAAGGCCGGGGACGTGGATGGCTCGCGAGACCTCTGTGGCTGGGCCCTCTGCAGGGCAGTGTCCAGGGCGGTGGCCACATCAGACCCGCCCTTCTGCATGCCTCCCTGGCCAGGGCCCATTGAAGCCCTGTCCGCTGTCACCAGGCTCTCTGCTTGGCCCCATGCTGGGTGTTGAGGTCACAGGGATGGACGCCGCAGTCTGGCTCCCGGAGAAGTGGCCGCAGTGATTTGGAAAGAGCTGCCAGCTGGGGTTCAAAGTCCATTGTCAGGACGGCAGGGCTCTCAAAAACACCAAGGGTAAGACATCGCTGGGTGCCGGCACTAGACGGGGGGCCGGTAGCCAGCCTGTGGCCATGACCCCAAGAGCATCATGTCCTCTCGGCTTTATCCCTCTGTCCTTCACCCTCTGTAAAGGACAGTTCTTTCCAGTTCTTTCCACCCCTCACGCTGCCAGCTCTGGGGGCTGTGCTTTCCCTTGGACAGTCCTGTGTTCCTCTCCCAGTGGGCATGACCCTGCCTGTGTCTAGATGACCACACGCAAGGAATAAGAGCCTCCTGTCTGAGCAGCTCTCGTTCTAAAAACGTGCCAGTCTGGCCAAAGCCCCTCAGCTCATTGGCAGAAGCAGATGACCCATCCACGCCTCCGCCAGCCTTGCAGGGGCTGCAGGAGGGACACAGCAGCCACACGTGCCGCATCACCACTGCCCTCCACACTGCTCCCCTGCCTCTGGCCGCCCCGCGCACTGTCCCACCCGCACCCCCAAACTTACTTCTACCTGCCCCTCCCTGCTCGAGAGCCAGCTCCGACTCCCTGTTACCTTCCGCGTCCGATGGCCACACCTCTGTCTGGCTTTCGCAACCCTTCGAGGCCTGTCACCCTCGGACACGCCTGTCTGTGACGACTCCAGGAACACCCACATCAGATCGCGGCGAGGTGTTCAGACATCTCCGCGTCCGTGACCTTTCCCACGCGCGTCCTTCCCTGGAGAGTCCTCTCTGCTTTCCTGATAAAGACCCGTCACCTTCCATGCGGTCGTGAGAGGTGCTGGACTCAGGCCGGCCTCCATCAGGTTCACAGAAAAGGCTTCGAGGCACAAGAACCTGGGTTCGAGCCCCATTTCTGCTGGACTCTGTGACCAAGTGCCAGCAACCCGTCTAATGTCGGTTTTCTCATCCTTATGAGAGCAATGTGCGGCATCTCTCCCGGTGCAGTCTTGGGGTTAAAAAGGCAAAGCCCTGACAAGCCAGGCACCTGCATGCTGTGCAGGAAACAGAGGGGGTTGTGGAGCCTCCTGAATGAGCAGCCTTGTGGCTGCAGCTGCCCCCACAGAGATGGGGGCACATCGTGGGTATTTACACTCCTACCACTTGCCTCACAGGCCGGGTCGGGCCGCCTCTGGCCTCTGGTGGCCTTGATCTTGGGTGTGGAACAGAGAAGATAGACCCAGACCTGCGTCTGCACCCCAGCCACCCTTGGGCAGTTGTGCCGTGCTCTGGGGGGGTTGAGAGCAGCTCCCCACACCTGCTGGCAGCTTGTCCTCCTTCCCCAATTGTCCTGACACCCCTCTCCAGGCAGGACTCCCAGACCTGTGCCACAAGGTGACGACTGCAGACTGAAACTCACGGCCATGGCGGCCAGGTCCCCGCAGGCAGTGGAGCAGGAGGAGACCTCTGTGCCTGGCTGGGGGCTGGTCAGCTCCGCCTGCGAGAGCAGACACACGCTGACGGTCCCAGAGACTTCCCTGGTGAGACAGGCCACAGCCAAGGTCAAGGCCGAATGCAGAGGTGGACAGAGGACCAGCATGGTGATGCCATCAGCACTGAACGAGAGTGAAACACTGCCTCCACAGGTCGCCTCAGTGACTTAGGAAATTGTCCCCAGACTGCACACTCGGTGTCTTCCTGACCTTCTGTCCTACGCTCATGCGTTCCGTGTGTTCAAGGAGAAGGGAGGTGGGCCAAGCAGCGTGGGGACACAGAGCAGATCCCAGGCTTCGGGCTCTCTGTGCGACCAGGGGTCACCGCCTCAGCTTGCTGGGGCATCTCTGATCTGCAAGGGTGGGTCGCAGCAGAGTTCCCACCTTCTCCACCAGCTCCACAGACGGGCAGTGACCATCTGTCTGGTGCTGGCCTGAGAACAGGTCTGCAGCTGGCCCCGGGGCTGGGGTTGAGACTGACCTGACCTGCAGGGTGATGCCGGTCCTGGTACGTCAGATGATGGGGAGGGCTTCCGGAGACCTCACTTCACTCTCACAGCTCTGTGAGCAAGTCTGACTTGCTGTCTGTTATGCAGATGCAGAAACGAGCTCAGAGAAGTTACATAGCCTGCCTCAGGACACACAGCTGGAAAGCGAACGACTGTGAGTCAGAACCAGGCAGGCTTTGCACCAGAAGCTTCTTAACCTCTGTACTTTGCGGAGTGCAAGAACGAACTAGTGGGTGCAGTGTGGCTGAATGGATTAAAAAGCATAACCCAACCTTCTGCTGCATTCAGGAAACTCTCCTTTCAAAAGATAAGCAAATGCTCAAAGTCAATGGCTAGAAGACAATCCTATAATCAAATCGTAACTTCCAAAAAGCCAGAACAGCTATACTTATATCAGATAAAACAGACGTCCAACAAAGAAGAAAACTATAGACAGAGATGGACACTATATTATGATTAAGAGATCAATCCAATAAGAATAAATAATGCTTATTAACCTATGTGCACCATGAGTGGGCATCAAAATACATTAAGCAATATGATCAGAACTAACAAGAACATTGACAGCAGCAAAATAATAATAGGAGACGTCAATACCCCACTTACAACATGGACAGATCAACCAGGCAGAAAACTAACAGGGAAATAGCAGCTTACATGACCATTTGGAAGCGTTAGGTCTAATAGACACACACTGAACACTTCATCCAGTGACTACAGATTTCACCTTTTTCTCAAATGTGCACAAAACAGAATCAAGGATAGATTACATGTTGGAACACAAAAGCCATCTCAACAAATGAACAAGGATTGATATCAAACCAAACCTCTTCTCTGACCACAGTGATTTAAAACTAGAAATCAACCACAAAAAGAAAGGTGGAAGACCCACATTTACTGGAGACTAAACATTATGCTTTTGTGAATGACTTTTGGGTCAAAGAGAAAAATCAACCAAGAGTTTTAAAAGTACTTAGAGACAAATGAGAATGAAAACACGAGTTACCAGAATCTCTGGGATGCAACAAAAGCAGTACTAAGAGGGAAGTTCATTGCAATCCAGGCGCAACTCCAGAAACAAGAAAAATCACAAATAAGCTATGTAACCCTCCATCTAAAGCAACTAGAGAAAAAATAATTGAAGCCAAAACTCAGTAGAAGAAAGGAAATAATAGAATTGATTGGTGATGTCACCACAGGTGCGTACATGACAGCAAGGACACCTGCCCAACTGAAAAACTCACTTCCCCAGACTCAATCATAGTTAGCCTGCAACAAATTCCTGATTAATGAACCCTAAGGGGACATCTATAGGGAGGGGCCACAGGAAAACTATCTTTTTTTTCAGATTGAAAAAGGATAAAATCCACTAAGAAGTAAGTTTCCTCTTGATTCCTCCTATTCCTATTGCCTAGAGCATGGATGCAATTGCTGGAGTTATGGCAGACATATTGCAACCATGAGGACGAGACTCAAGTAGTAAGGATGGAGAAGACAGTAGGGCCTGAGTGCTTGATGACATTTTTTATGCAGCTTCACCAGTCTAGACAGCTGATCCCCAGTGGGGAGTAAGAAAAAGAACTCTGATTAGCTAATCCCCTGTAGCTGAGTTTCTGTGATGCAGCTGATATAATCCCAAAGAGAACATCTTCCCAGTAGCCCCAGTTAGATTCTAAATCACTCACTAGAATGCTTTAAACTGACTCAGGTCAGTGCTCTGGTGGTTTAAGGAATAAATCTGCAGCCTCCAGCCAGCATAGGCCACACACGTCCCAAGGACCTGGGTTCACAGTCCAGAGCCAGCGGGCAACCAAGATGAACAATAAATGCCTCTTCCTCCTCTCTCTTCCTGCCTGCCTGCCTGTTCTTCATTCCTGCTGCACCTTTCCTTTTAAAACAGATTTTTTATATGGACTCAGGTCACATTCACCTGCAACAAGTGGCTGCAGACAGGGTGACAGACTGCTAACTGGTCTGAACTGGAGTGCAAGCCCAGTTTAGCCTCACTGATTCGCTCTGGCAAAGTGGAGACCTGATGCCTGGAGGGAGGTGATGGCTGAATCACAGAGCAGACTGGAGAGCGAACCCCCGCCAGATCCCAATGCCCCTCCTCCAGTCCTTTCTGGCATTTCTCTCTGACCCTTTCTTCGCCTCAGATTCCCGGCGAGAGCCAAGTTGTCCACTTTTTCCCTTTCTGTGTCCCCTTCTTTCCTTAGCAGCCGCCACATGAGCCCCCAGTTCTCTTCATCTATTATGCCAGGCAATCCCCGGCTCCATCGCCGTCCTGAAGCAGATGCTCAGCCCGGCTTGGTTTATACTAAAATGCAACGGTGTTTGACTCCCTAGAAGTGAGGAGTGTCCTCCACTGAGGTCTCCACATTCGAAAACAGGCAGAAGCTTTGCTGGGAAAGGTTCTTCCTTTAATCTGTCAAATTACCACCCTGGGAGCAGATGGGACATCGGAGCAGAAAAGGTGGACACTGGGAGGCAGATGATCTCAGTGCTAATCCTGATGCCCCTGTGACGTTGGCAGGGCATTCAGTTATATGTGAGTTTCTGATAAAGAAGGGCTACTTTTGAGTAACAGGTCCTACAGCACATGGGTCCCCTATTCCACCCCACAACGTCCCCACATTCAGTCTTCTTTCCGAATCTGGGGAAGTCACATCGTCAAGTGCACTCCCGGAGGTGAGTGGCATGGAGGCCCATGCACACAGTAGGTGCTCACTGTGTGACTTCCTTTGATCACCCTACGCCCAGAACAAGCCCTGGAGGTTGTGTGGGGGTTTGCTCTCCCCTCCAGACACAGGAGAAAGTTCACTGGGCAAACTTTGCTCGTCTCCCTCAAGGAAAGGACCATAGCCTTCTGCCCTGCTGGGACGCAACCAAAGAGAGAAAACAGTCCTTCTGTGAAGCTGCCACAATACCCGGCCCAGAATCGGAGCTTCTTGGGGCAGAGGGGGGCAGGAGAGGGGTTGTGAGAATAAGCACGGAGCTGAAACCTGGATTTCACTGATAACTAGCCCTTGGCCTCAGCTCAACTTCTGCAGACCTCAATTTTCTCCTCTGTCAAATGGGGAGAAAGAAACGAGGGTGGCACAGCTGGCCACGTGGCTCAGACAAAGTAACAAGGTCGCCCCAGAGGCCAGAAGTGAAAGCGTCTTAGAATCTGCACGTGCCAATAAGTACCTCTGACGAGCAGTCACCCCTGAGAGAGGACGACAGAAGGTCACGGCTTCAGAGACTTGACGCCACGTGTCTGTTCCGTGGATCTCAAAGCTCGGACACAGGAAGCTCAGGGGTGTAACGCAAGTCGCTGTCCCTGAGGCTGGACTGCCACTATTGAATGGAGGAATGAAGTAGCATGGGAAGGACGAAGGGGCCAGGCAGTGAGAGCCCCCCGGGTCCCAAGTTGTACGTTCTGCTCCAGTTCTGCAGGGAGAAACCAAGCCTGCTGTGGCCACGGGTGACCCTGCCCAGTAAGAGACCGCTTTGCCAGCAGAAAGCCTGGGCCGGAGAAGGTGACGGAATGCCCTGTGCTTGCCTGAGTTATCTCTGGCCCTCAAACTCCCCGTTTACAGGTGGGGAAAGAGAGGCTCAGAGAAGAAGCCCTCCGCCCACCGGTCCCGCCTGGAAAGCACCATTCTCGCACCTCCTTCTCCCAGGAGCCCAGAGGTCACTCGGGGGCCAGGGCTCCTCCGGGTCTCAGCGGTGCCCTCCAGCCACGAGGGAGCCCTCTGCCCCCGCGTCCTCCTGTTAGCCTGACACTGCAGCCCGGCTCCAGGTTCTCCTAGGTGGGTGTAACATCACACCGAGACACAGCAGACAGGGTGAAACGAGAAGAGAAGAGTGCACTTCTCAAGGCGACGAGGAGCGGGCCAGGGTCCAGGGCACCGACGATCGTCCCACTCGGGGTGCAGTCTCTGGCGGTCCCTCCCCGTCCCTGCCCCCAGGGACCTGCTGGGGATTTCCAGGAGCAAGGTGGTGATTTCTGGGGATACACTTTCCCTTTCCTGCGCACGTTCCCTACCCACAGTTCGCTCCTTTATAAGGAGCTTCGTGTATGGGCCCAGAGACAGTTTTACACGCAGCTGGACTGTCCTGAGGTCAAGGTTACCGCGAGGTGCGGGCAGCAGTCAGCGCACCTGCGCAGCCAGTCGGCGTGAGCGGCTCGAGCCAGCGGCCTGGCAGTTCCGTTTCTTGGCCTCAAGAATGTACGTGTTGCTCTCCCATCAGTCAGAATCCTATGTGACCATTTCAGGATCCGGTCTGCCGAGGCGCCCCCCTCTTTGCTCCACTCCAGCCCGTGGAACACGTGAGCCCACCCACTGCCTTGTACGATGGGCAGCAGTACTGCTCCCGCGCTGTGGTCAAAAGCGTGGACACCGGAGCACAGGTGTAGGTGCCGGTCCCAGGACCGACACTTCCCTGCTGTGTGACCTTGAGCACTGTCTTGACCTCTCTGAACCTCGCTTCTCCCTCTATAAGCAGCGCCCCCCACACGGACTGTGAGGATCCAAGCAGAACACGCACATCTAACACAGCAGTATCCTCGGAAGGCAGGTCGGGCTGTGGAAGCGGCACAAGGGACGCTGGACGAAAAGTGTCCCTTGTAGTCACCTGTCACCTCTCCAGGCTTCTCAGTGAAAATTATTACCTGACAGCACCCGCCACCAGCCCTGGAAGGGAAGGAAACTGCCATCTACCTCCTCAAGCCAGTCTGTGGACAGCAATCTGCATTTCTGCTGATGAAACCACATCCCACATGGCAAACGCAGGCAGCATCCCCGCCATCGTTGCTGTAGGATCGCAGGCACCGTGTGCCTTTAGACACTTGAAATGTTAAATTATCAAAAGAAATTGTATTGTAATGTGTTGGATTGACCAGGTAATGCTCATTGTTTAAGAGCAAAGCAAAATAGCTAGCTTGAAAGGCGGCAGGAGGAGGCAGAAGACTGAATCTGGAGTTGCTTTCCTCCCGCTGGAAACAATAAGAGCCTCTTGGGAAGCTGTTCTCTGTGCCCCCACACAGCTCTCTTCTAATTAGCACCGAATAACAAAAGTATAACAGCAGCACCTCCCTCCCAACTTTTCTAACAGCCTGTCAGAGACAGAAGAGTGTGAAAACAGCTCAGTTTATGAGTGACTTCGTCAATTTTTTTCTCTTTAGAAGAAAACAGCACCCACCTGGGGGGAAAAGACCCCCAGGGTCTCCCTCTAGGGAAATGGGTCCCAGGGGAGGCTGAAAAATAGGGTGGGCAGGAGGGGCAGGAGGCGAGTGGCGGGGGGTCTCACCTCCAATGTGCACCAGAAAATTCTGACTAGCTGTGCCCTTAAACATGAGCCAAGTTCCCTCCTCTGGAGCCACAGCAAGATGGATGCTGGGGTGCAGGGGTATGGAGCTGAAAGGGCAGAAGTGCATGTCACTCTGGGCGGCGTGGCTGGGTGCCCCCCTCTGAGGGGTTGCTGTGTTCCCCCACTTTACCGATGAGCACTGAAGCCCTTGATCACAGTGTCAGAAAACAGAGGATGAGGGAGGCTCCAACTCTGCCCTGGCTTCAAAGCTGATGCTGCTCCCTGCCCCGCCCCATCCTGCCCGAGGCCCCTTGCAGAGAGGGGAGGCTGGATGGAGCCCACGCACGGCTCCCTATCAGCTGGGTTCCTCAGAGACCAGCAGGGTCTTAGCAATCGCTCATTCATCCAACACACGTGCACAGGGCCTCCGACTGCTGCACCCAACCCAGGGTTTGGAGGAGTAGGAGGGTCTGCAGACCACAGAGCAGGTCAGAAACGTACACGCATTCTTTCACTCAGCAGACACTTATCAAGCACCTACTCCAGGGACAGAAGTCCTAGGTGCTGGGGACACAGCAGTTGAAAAGCCTGAAGATCTGGTCTCGGTGGCGCTTACACAGTCGGGTGGAAGGGACAGGCGGTGCAGGCAAACGTGCGATCGCTCTGGATGGTGGCAGGGTCGTGAATGAGGTACAGTAGGGTTGAGGGAAGGTCTCCCAGCAGCGGTGCCTGGCAAGCGAGGGCTGCAGAGCAAGTAATGGGTCTGAGAAGGCGCTCCAGGCAGATGGAGCCGGTCAAGGCTGGGCAACTGCTGTGATCGTGTGTTAACGCATCTAACTGTCTGTCCACCTGTCCACTGCTCTGTCCGTTCTGAGCCAAGTCCCACAGCAACCCGGTGCTTAAGTAGAGAAAGCCTATGGCAGAGAGGGTGTTCGGTCTGAACTTGAAGACTTGACAGCCCCACTGAGGGATCGCAGCAGCAACAAAATAAGTGACATGCACGGACTTAGGTAGAGAGGGCTGACACCTGGACCCAGCCAGGCCTCTGGAGAGTATGGACACCTGGAGAGTCAAGACAATTTAGGTTAGGAGGGGATTTACTGTGGATGCAAAAATAAGCTCAGAGGTGGAGATGGCCTTGGGGTGGCCCAAGCAGGAACCGGCTTTTTCTCCCCACCCCTCAGTTCTGCTCTGAGCAAGCCCTCAGGAAAGCCCCCTGCAGGTCCCACCTCCAACTTCCAAGGTCAGGTTCAAGGGCTAAGAGCTAGTCTCTCGGGAAAGGCCCAGCAAAAGCCGCAGTCTCCCATTGGCTCTGCTTGGGTCACATGGTGCCCCGTGAGCCAATACCTGTGCCTGGAGGAATGAGATTCTCTGATTGGTCAGTCTGGATCCTGGGCTGGCTCAGCCCAACCTGAGTGGGGAGGGCGGGTCCCCAGATGCTGCCACGAAAGTGAATTCTAGTAATTACCTGCATGATAAGGAATTGTCTCTTTGACTCTTCCCATCAAGATGGAAGCAGACATCACGGCCCAATTCTACCCAGAAGAAAGGAAGGCGCTAGGAATTTGAATGCCCTTTCTGAGATCAAGTGGCCAAGAATGAGGCCATCCAGGGGCCAGTCAGCAGTTATTCTCACTTGTTCATCCCAAGTCAGTGGGTCTCGGAGGAGAGGGGCGAAGATGACCTTAGTAGGACTGCCATGTGCAGCAAACACAACTACAGAACGTCCTGCCGAAATGAATTTCAGATAAACAAACTTTCTAAATATGGTTCGTGTTGTGCTTGAGACACAGTCACCCTGTAGAAGAAGTGCTCATATTTTTCTGAAATTCAAATGGAGCCACGCCTCCTGTATTTTATCAACTTTAGAGGCTCTTTGGCAATGTCTGGGCGTGGTCCGGGGCTGTGGCTTGGGAGGTGACGGAGAGATGCTCCTGGCGTCTGAGGGGGCAGCGCAACACGCCATGTCCGCAGGCACCCTGCGTCTAGCGTGGACGGTGAAAGGCAGCGGGCAACGCAGATGGACACTTGCATTTGTGTGAGCACTCTGCCCAGGGCCAGCAGTGAAGGAGGCCGTCACCACCAGGAGCCTCAGTGTGAGTGGGACCCTGGGCTTCCCTCTCTGGTGGAGCCAGAACCTTGGAGCTGGATCTTGGCGCCCATCCCCAGGCAGGCAGATAAAGCTGATCTCTTGGTACTCACTGGAGAAGAAAGAACTTTCAAAGGAAAGAAAGAAGTGGTACTTTTCTATTTGTTGTTCAAATCTCCAAGAGACGGTTCAGAAAGTGAATCATCATTCTCTAGGGAACGTGCCCTGGCCTATCCCTCCTGCCTTGTCCCAGGGCTGGGCTGGATGGGGGAGGCAGCAGGTGGGGAGGGCCGGGTGCTCCTGCCTACCCAGCCCACCTGGCCAGCTCTGCTGTGGGAGTCACCCTTCGAAGCTGGGTTGGTGCCACTCTCTCGGGGGCTGGAGAAATATTTATCAGGGCTCCAGACGGGCCGGCTGGGGCTGATGTTTCCCCATAAGCGCATGTTCTGTGTAGTCTCCGGGCCGGCACCATCATGGATGGTGGCCACGAGGTTTCAAGCAGTCATCCAGAGCTGTCCCTGCACTGCTAAATGAACTTTTATGAGTTGGTGGGTTTTTTTGTTTTGTGTCGAGCTGTGTTTGAGGAGGGAGGGGGAGGAGGGACATATTGGTTTTGTATGTGTACGGCATCGATGGAGCTTTCGTCTTTGAAGTTTAAGACCAGTTGTAAATTCCTTGAAGTTCGTCCTATTTCCTTTTATATTAGCATGTTAACAAGCTTTGGGAAACTGACAGCGCTTACAGGAAAGCACAGCTGGGTTGATCCCCAGCCTGGGCTTTAATTCGAACCAGAGCCTGGCTGACACGCTGCGGCCGGCCGGTGTCTGCAAACGCCACAGGAAGGGCCCGCTGCGCGGTCCTGTAGCCCTCCGCTGCCGCGCTGTCTCTCGATGGAGCCCCAGTTGGGATTAATTAAGGAAGGAAATGCCACAATGCTCTAAATGACTTCTCTCGTAGAAACCTTGGCACCAGATGAGCTTCAACAATAAAAATGGAGATGAAAAAAGGGAGAAACAAACAAATGAAAACACCTCCCAGAAATGTGTTGACTGGGAATGGAGCTTTTCATCAGTGAGAGCGACCGAGGAAATCATCCTGTTTCCCTGTGCAGAGGAGGCAGCGGAGAGCCCGGGGGACTGGGCCCTGGAGGCACGGCAGGCTCCTCTGGACAGTCAGACACCAAGAGCCGAGTCCAGGAACACATCCATCAAGGAGCTGGGGTGGGAGGGACGCGAGATGTGACAGCTTCCCACCAGAATACGTCCAAAGGGTCTTCTCTGAAGATCCCAGGTCCACTCACGAGGCAGAAGGACTTTCAATAACAGGATACCCGTACATGCCCTTTGAAACAGGACAGTCTCAATTTTTTAATATTTCCAGGCTGTCCTGTTTTTTAATATAAAAGTCAATCTTGCCTAATTTTTTATAAATCAGAGATTTTTTTTTTTTTTTTTTTTTTTTTTAGTAAAGATACAGGCAGGAAGAGAGAGGAGAAGGAAGTATCTTTAAAAACTTGTTTTTTTTTTCAATTTAGCTGTTCACACTGGTTGCTTCCCCCCTGGGGTCTGGGACTTGAACCCAGGTATATGTGGCCTTCATCCTTTGGAGGAAATTGACCAAAATGCTGCTCCACCAAGGTGTGCCACCAGGGCTGTCTTTAATGAGGGGCAGAAGGGGCAGTTTGAGTTGCCCCAGGCCCAGTCTGTTGAGGGGCCCAAAAGCTGCTGTCCCTTGTGACTACATTAAAGACGGCCCTTGCCAGCACTGACTGCAGTGGGCCAAGTCTGCTACTACTGTTCCTGCCCTCTGTGAGGAAGCAGGAGACAAGTGGGAAGAGGATTTCCCAACCATGCACACCCACACCTGCTTCTTCAAAGGGAGTAGAATACTTTAATATAGTTGAGCTGTTGGTAATTACTGTGGGGGTTATCTCTGGCACCGTGGGGCTATCTCTGGCACTGTGGGGGGTATCTCTGGCACCGTGGGGTTATCTCTGGCACCGTGGGGTTATCTCTGGCACCGTGGGGGTATCTCTGGCACCGTGGGGTTATCTCTGGCACCGTGGGGGTATCTCTGGCACCGTGGGGTTATCTCTGGCACTGTGGGGGTTATTGGGCATTTCTGGCACTGAGATGGTTAAAGTGGCATGTGTTTTAGACAGGACATTTAGAACAGGGCTTATGGGTTATGGTTTTCACATAAGGTGCCAAAATTCCTTGCACCTCCCCTGGCCATTTGTGTGAAGTTCTGCCGAACCACATGTGATCACCAAGGGGCGTCACATAGCAGTTACTTGATGCAGCCTGGGTGCTCTGCTCCTGCTCGGATTGCTCCACCTCCTCCCTTCCCCTGAGTCACCAGTGCATAACCTTTTCCTGTTTCTGCCATCTCAGTGTCCCGTTTTTGTCTCAAGTCAGCCTATTTAAGAAACATCAGACAGCACTCACGCTTTGACTGTTGGGGAGGACGGAGACGTGTAAAAGTAAAGTAGGGAGCACGGCTACAGAAGTCAAAGGTCGGCAAGGCTTGCCGTGTGGTTTCTAGAATGCCGCCAGCTGGGACACCGAGTCAGCTCAAAGAGCCATCTCTTAGACACAGGGCTCCCCCCAACAGGGCATGTGGCTTCGAGGAGAAAGAGGGTCCCCTTCCCTCCCAACAGTGGCCCATCCACCCTGCCCTGCTGGCCACACATTTCCATTCAGCTGCTTTTTGTCCCCTTAACCATAAATGATGTCCAGGGCCCCTTCCACACACCAGAAAGGGCTTCGGGGCAATGCTGCTGATCTTTATTTTGATGGGATTTCAGGAAAAATAAATAAGAAAACGTAAACGCTGGGGACGAACATACTCATTCCAGGCGGCCCGGCTGCGCTCAGCATCTGGAGCGTTTTCACACACGCTGGGCTTGTGATTGTTACCAAAAGTCCGCGTGTATCTTGTTATGGGACCAAAACACTCCGCCAGAAAGATAAACAATGACCTCGGAGATTCAAGCTCATTGGAACCATCTTGGGGAACAGGAACCTCACTTGGGGGCCGGGGGGCAGTATGCATGTTGAGCTGAGCAGGTCCCTGTCACAGCCTCTCCTTTGGGCGGTTGGGGTGACGGTCCCCACCAGATGGCTGTGCATTAGACCAAACCCCCTTACCCGCTGGGGGACACGGGACTTTCCCCGACCGGGTCTCACATTTAAAAGCGTGGTGGTGACTAACAGGGCATGTGCGGGAGTCCTTCCTGGGTCAGTCACCGAGTGAGTGCCGTTGAGTGACAAACTCTCAAGGCGAGCCCTCAGGGGCTGGACTGTGACCGCACCCACAGACGCTGGTTGAGATCACACTTTCGAGAAGCCACGCCATGTCTGTGTGCCCCAGAAGGGGTTCTCGTTTCCCGGGCTATCAACCCTGACTTTTGAACCCGGGGAGGTTAGTTTGGGGCGACTCTTTATATGAAGTAAAATCGGAGTGGGCCACCTGCCCTCACTTCACCGTTTCCTCCTCGCTGCAGAGCTCACTTCACCATGTGCGTGTGCGAAACATCTCCACGGATCTCTGTTAGAAAACCTTGCCTGTGCAGAGTCGAGATTTCAAAGCATTAGAGTCGTGTGAGAGATGGCCTCCCACGACGTGCTTTGATCCCAAGCCCTGGAGACGAGCTCTCAGGGGGAGCGGGGATCATTTCACTGTGCGCTCTCACATCACCCGCATTTCCTCTAGCAGCAACGGGACCACCGTTCTCATTCCGCCTTGTTTCGTGAACAGCGGTATCTGCACGTCCACCCATAAATTCCCACCTCATTTTTTTAGATTTTGGTTTTTAGGACTGTTTCAGATTTCCAGAAACACTGAAAAGAAAGTACAGGGAACTCCCATCGGTCTTCCACCATTTCTTCTATTATCAAAGTCATGAATGAAAGCAGCACGCTTGTCACAACGAATAACCAAATGTGATCTGTTATTATTAACTGAAGTTTGGAGTTTACTGGGATTTCCTTAGCTTTTCCCTAATGCCCTTTTCCGACCCAGGACCCACCCCGGGGACCCTGCATGACGTTGAGTCATCACGTCTCTGAGCTCTTGGCTATGATGGTGTCTCCAACTCCCCTCGTCCGTGACAGCCTCGGCCATCTGGGGGAGGACTGGTCAGGTGTCGTGTGGACGGTCCCTCCCCTGGGACCTGTCTGATGTTGTCTCGTGAATATCCTGGGGGCGGGATGGAGCTGGGGGAGGAGGACCAGAAGTAAGGCCTTCTCTTGGCATCGCATCGAGGGCGCATGCTGTCACCGCGATTTGTCGCTGTGTTGACCTGGACCTGGCTGAGGTCCATTTTATTTTTAAACTATTGCCAAGTGGGCCATTGTTAGGAAGACTAATCATTTTTAAAATCAATTGAGCATTAATTGAGGCAGCATCTTTATTTATATATAAGGATGCGCGCTACGATATCACTTCTAATGTGTGTAAATATATATGTGTATGTGTGTATTTGTGTGTGTGTTTGTACATCCATGTACTACCCCTGGTTTCTGCACGCAGATTGCTTGGTTTTGAGGGGTAAACACGTTGAATTTCTCCAGGTCCTGCCAAATTGCTGTAAGAAAAGAGTTCCCGTGTCTCTACCCTCTGATCAGTGCAGTTCTCCTCACAAGTACCCAGCAGTGACTCCTGCACCTTTTTTCATCTTTATCGGTGTTGGGTTGGGAATACATACGTTCCCCACTGAGTCCCTCGCTGCCCAGGAATGTGACCACTTAGGCAGGCAGCCCAAAGTCTGGCTTCAGAAAAGAATAAGTGCTTGGAGCCAGCCCCCAAAGGAAATGTTCGTAGCTCCGGCTGCCTCGTACAAACAGGAGAGAGGTAAGAATTAGAATCCGACTGTAGTTTTCATCTGAGAACCCAAAGCAGCAAATCCCTGAGCACAGCTGCCCTTCCAAGGAGAGATGCGTCGAGGGATGCAGAACACATCTGACCTTCCTTCATCATCCTACACATCTTCTCTTGTCTCCGAGGCCAACCTGAAAGACCTGTGTCTTTGAAACCCAGGCCCCATCCTCATCACGGAGGGTCCTGGGTCCCGTGTGCACAGCCTCCACTCTGTTCCAACGTTTATACAAATCACCGCGAACCGGTCCTTTCAAAATGGAAGATTTGACAACTATTTACATGCTGAGCGAGAGCCAAGCTATATCCACTTTTAAATATTTATATCCACTCGACAGCTGCTCCACAGCAAGGCACCGGGGGCCCGGCCGGAGACCACCAGCCCGCACCCCTCTCCCCGCAATTTGACACATGTTGCCGGGGCAAACGAAAGCCTGCTCCCCCTGGTCCAGGCGCCCTCCAGAGCATCGCTCCCGGACTAAGCCTGAGGGCGGGCAGCACCAGCCGCCCTCTGCCCTCCCCTAGGATTTGCTTCTTTCTGGAATCGGAATATGAGGTGTTGTCCTGGATCTATCTAATGACTGTCTGTGTCCCCACTAGAAAGCCAGCGCCAGAAGGAAGGGACTTTGCTGGCTCACTTTTATATCCTGACGCCTGGGGCAGTGTCTGGCGAACAGCAGGTGCTCAGTGAACATACCTGCCCACCCAAGTCCCTTCTCCAGACTGCAGCTAGAGTCCTCTTTCCAAAATGCAAATTGGACGCCACTCCTCCCACTCAGCTCAAACTCCAGGGCCTCCCCATGGTCCTCCAGGTGTCCTCCCACCTCCTACCCCAAGTCTCTGGGGTCTGTGGGATTTGCTACATCTTCTGGGTCGTCATTCCTGCATGTGCTTTGGGCACAGGGAGCAGGCTCTTCCTGGAAGGTGGAAGATCCTCTTGCACATGTTCTTGCCTGGACCCAATTTCTGCACAGCCAGCCTGGCCTCACCCTGCAGATGCCAAGGAGGCGACACCTCCTCCAGGAAGTCTTCCATCTGTACCACTTCCATCTCTCCCAGTAGGCCCCCCACTCCCCTCATTAGCCCTCTCCAAGAGTCAAGGCCAATGGGTTTGGGGCCCAGGAAGGTTTCTCTGGGACAATCCTGAAATATAGGCATGTGGGGCGGGAGAGGCTCTAACTTGAGAAAGGAGGCAGAACTCTGGAGTTAGGACTGGACTAGGCTAATATCCAAGCACTTTTGAGCCTGTATTCTCATCACAAAATGGGGGCGATGATCTTTCTTGCTGTTTTAAAGTTGTTTCTTTCTCCCAGGCATTTATTTCAAAGCATTCCATATATATGACAATGGTGGACATTTCCAGAAGGTCCAATTCAAACCAGAACCCACATCTTGGTTCTGAGGCCAGAACGTATTGTTTCTTGGTGCCATTCCCCATTCTCACTACCCAGCTCCCCGTGACACCTGACTCAAGCCAGACCAGTCAGAATGGTTTCTTTCCTGCACTCATATTAGTTCATAAATGTGCATGTCATCTAAGGAGAGCCAATAAGAGTCCTTCCCTGGGAAATGTCCCCTGTGGGTTGAGAGAGCCAAACATGCAAGGTGACATGTGGACTCGGGGGCACTGGAGAGTCTTCCCAGAACCGTGCAGAGGCTGAATGTGTGTATCTGTGTGTCTGTGTGTCTCCGAGTATGTTTATCTGTGTGTCTGTGAGTGTGTGTGATTATGTGTGAGTGTATGTGCATCTTTATGTGTGTTTTTGCCTGAGTACGTGTGTCTGTGAGTGTGTGTTTGTGTCTGAGTGTGTCTGAGTATGAGTGATTGTGTCTCTGAGTATCTGTGTATGTGAATATGTGTGTCTGTGAGTGTGTCTGTGTGTATTTGTATGTTTGTGAGTATATGTGTGTCTGCGTGTATTTGAGTGTGTCTGTGAGTGTAAGTTTATGCCTGAATATGCAAGTGTGAATATGTGTGTGTCTGTTTTTGTCTGAGTACGTGTGTCTGTGAGTGTGTGTCTGAGTGTGTCTGGGTATGTGTGTGAGTGTGTGCACGTGCGCGTGTAGGACCAGAGCAGAAGGGAGGGTAGGGGAGGCATGTGTCTGTGAGTGTGTGTCTGGGTATGTGTGTGAGTGTGTGCACGCACGCCTGTAGGACCAGAGCAGAGGAGAGGCAGGCGGGTATCTGCACGCGGTCCCTTTCCTTCGTTCCTGCTCGTCCCTGTGCCCCACGGCGGAGCCAGCACGCCCGTCTCCGTCAAGCAGGCTTTCAGCACACGGCACACGCGACTGAGAAAGCCTCAGACCCACGCACTTTAGGGAAGTCACCTTGACTCAGTTTCTTCCCCCTAAAATGGGCGGTAACCCTAAGTTCTCAAGGTCGCTCTGCAAAGCTTCCCGGAGAACTGGGGGTGCACTGTGCCCCATCGATGCGGGGCCGTTTGAGAGTGGCGGTATTTAGTGCTGGCCATGGTATCTGACACTCCGATGTCATCGTGGGGACTTGCTTTACGGAGCTACGGGGAGACCGTGGGCGATGCGAGGGAGGCTCTTCTCCTTCGCGAACTGAAGGCACCAAGCCGCCGGAAACCTCATTTCCTGACTTCCCAAGCAGCCTGAAGTGTCTTCTTCTTTGTGCCCAAGTTACCTCTGACTGTCAGCCAGCAAGACAAGCGCTCCCTCGCGATGGCCAACTATGGGCCAGTGTCACCAAACGCCGGGAAGCTGAGGTGAGGACACTTGGCCGGTTCCACCCACAGTCACATCCTGAGTCCCTGACAGAGGAGGACTAATTATACCAAACGGTGCTCTCCACCGGGGAGGACTTTGTCCTCCAGGGACATCTGCAGCATCCAGTGGCATTTGGGGCTGTCACAACCAGGAGGGTGCTCCTGGCGTCCGGTGAGGGGAGACCAGACGTGGCTGCAGTCCGTGGGGCGTCCCCCAGCTGAGGGGCACCCAGCCCCCGTGATCATTAGTGATTGAGAAACCCCGGTGCAGGGCGAGCTGGCAGCCAAATGTTCGCTTTACCCCAAGACATTGGCCATCGTTGATTAATGACAACAGAAATAACAGAATAACTCCAGGAGGCAGAGCGGCAGGTGGAGGAAAGTTCTCACCCCACGATATTCATGGATCTAGAGCAACTGCAGGCAGAAAATAAAGTTGAACGAGGAAGAAAACCTGCTGCCGCTTGGGGGCTTCTCCTCCCCAGGATGGCGGGCTTCTCCACCCGGCAAGGAGGGCTCTGTTCACAACTAAGTTTAAAGATACCAGCCGGACTGGACCTGAAAACCAGTGGTTCGTCAGCTTAGTGTCAGGAACTGAGGTTGTCACAGGGAAAGCAGGCACAGTCCCCAGCGTGACATTCGTGTTGGTCGTAAGGGCGAAGGGGCGGGGGTGAGAGTGTGACGGAAATGGACAGTGAGGATGGGTGGGGTGGTCGGCAAAGGCTTCTCTGGGAGGGCACAGGAAGAGGACGTGGAAAGAGGAAAAGACAGATCGGGAGCGTGAGCATGCTTTGCGGGCAGAGTCTCTCAGGGCAAGATCAGAGCACATGCAAAGGCCTGGGCCAGGGCTGTGACTACTGAAACACCGGCAAGAGGCAGCGGTTCTGCAGCGAGTGGGCCAGAGGGGAGGGCTAGGGTGTCGTGGGAGAGACACGCGCACTGGAGGGGACTCTGCAGGGGCAGGCGGGCTGCTGCAGATCTTCGGCTTTTACTCTGGGTGAGACGGAAGCCACAGAAAGGTTGAAGCCACCACATTATCAGGAATGATTTGCGTTGTTTAAAGAGGCCTCTCTGCTCTGTGAACAGCCGGGGTGATAACCAGGTGAGGACAAAGCTGGAAGACTAGCAGGAAGCGCTGTGGTGACTCAGGTGAGGCCAGGTGGCTCTGAACAGGCCGAGGAGGTGGTGACCAATGGCAGAATTCTGGACACAGGAGAGCTGGTGGGATTTAGAAGGATCAGATGAGAGATGCAGAGAAAGGAGCCAAGGAAGCCTTCACATTGCTCATAGTAATCAAATAATCTTGTACACCTAACACCTAACACAACATTTCTCATATATAATGTTAAATGTCTGATAAAGCCCCTTTGCTTCTTCTCCTCTCTCCTTTCTGTTGCCTGGCATGTGGGTGTGATGAACGGAGCTTCAGCAGCCATTTTGGATTACGAGGTGATATTGCTCTGAAGCTGAAGACCGGGGTGATGAAAGAGAAAGACAGATGGAGCCAGACTCCCTGATGGTCCCAGCCCTTGGCTGCTCATCTTCGGACTTCTTTCACACAAGGGAGAATTATATCCTTGTTTCCTTTACATTCGTAACAACTGAATGAAATTCCCAACAGATTTAATGCCATGTCTAAATTTTTCTTGCAATGAGTGGTGTCAAGATAGAAGTCATTCTTCTGTCCTTCAGAAGCTCAGCTTCCTTCCCTATAATAATCAGATCATAAGAATTCTATCTCAAGGTGGAAGGAAGGTTCGTGAAACTAGTCCAGATGATATAGATGGAGTGATGGCCCCAATAAAATGCAATCAGTATTAGCTTTCCTCCCCTTCCGCATGGGTAAATGAGAGCTTTAGGACCAGACGCAGCTGGGTGAAGTTACCAATGGGCTAATCGAATCCATTCTGCTAACATTATAGCAGTATTGCTAAACGGTCTTCATTATTAATCCCTGAGGAGGCTTCAGAGACATTTATTTTTCTAATTACCCTCCTCCCCCAGGACAGTTTACTACCATAGAGATGCTGCGATGTGTTTATGTTCCTCGGTCCTCTGGAAGCTGCCAGCCATCGTGACATCTAACTGTCTCACGCACTCACCACATCACCCCCTCGATAGTGCAGGCTGGGGGCCCAGAGTCAGCCAGCATGTTCCATAAAGAGTCAGTTTCTGGAATAAACAGTAAATACTTCCGACTTTGGGTCCCTGTCTTAGCCACTCACATCTGTCCTTCCAGCGCAGTCAAGTGAACATGGCTTCATATAGATGAATAAATAAAAGTGAGTTCATGGAGGCTGACACTGGAATGGCTTGTAATCTTCATGTCATAAAATCTGAGTCCTCTTTCATGTTCTTCCAACCACTTAAAAAACGTGAAAACCACTCTCGGCTCACAGGTGGCATAGAAGCGAGGTGGACCTCCGAGTGCCGGCCCGGCTGTCGGTCAGCACGTCCAGCTGTGCACACCTGTGAGTCCTCGATCTCATTTGCGTATTTCCAGCAGCCACAATAAAACGTAAAAAGAAGCAGGTGGCCTTCATTTGAACAAGATATTTTATTTAACCCAGTGTGTGCAAAGCATTCCAATTGCAACATGAATTGTTACTAAAAACTGGGAATATTTTCTATTTGCAGGTGCTAGGTTCTCAAAAATCTGATGCATTTTTCGCTTCAAGCGCATCCCGGGGAGGACCGGCCGCAGTTCCAGGCTCGCGAGATACATCCGGTAAGCGGTCACCGTGTTGGCCGTCTCAGGTCACTTATCCGAGCAAACAGGTGCAGCCACAGGCTCAAGGTGGTCTCAGAGCTGGAGCAGCCCAAGCCGCTCTGTGTCTCTGCGCCCCCCAACGCAGAACAGGTCTACTTGGGTCCAGAAAGACGTGGAGCCCCCCTAAAAGAGACACTGTCCGTAAGCCCAGAGCTGTTCGTGTTCATTCACTCCCTCACGCATTCATTCATCTGCTCTAGAAGAGTGACAAGTCTTTTCTCGGATGCTGTGGTCGTCAGTGTCCCAGGTGGCACCTAGTCGTCTGGCGGGGGTGCTATTGGCATCGAATGGGTAGAGGCAACAGGTGTCACTCAGGAGCTGTAGTGCCCAGGACACCCCCCAACAAAGAATGATCCAGCCCCCACTGCCACGTCGAGAAGCGCCGAAGGGGACACCTTAAAGGCATAAATGCAACAGAGTGGGATGTCTATGAGGAAAGGCCCGGAGGCTTGGGGCACAGTGGAGGCCCTCAGCCAGTGCCGTCTGTGCTGAAAGCTCAGGCCAGCACGGTGTCGGTGTGCACAGAAGCAAGGAAAAGCATGAGGGCAGAAGGAACAGCATGTGCAAACCAAGTGATTGGGACCTGGTTTCCTTGGAGGAGTGAGAGGTGACTCGGGGGTGCTGGAGCGGATTGTCGAGGAGAAGCATGGGGGCAGTGCGGGCCAAGAGGAGGCCAGTCACAGAGAGCAGAGACTTAAGGAGTTAGCCTCGACTTCCAGGAACAGCAGTAGCCATAGAAGGTTCTAAAGCGAGGGAGTGATGGGTCAGGTGTGCCTTTTAGAAAACCTAATTTAGGAGGCCCCTGTGTTCATTCGGGGTTCTTCAGACCTCAGAGGGGGTGCCGGGGGTCACACCCCTGAGTCTGCCACCCAGATCTGCCACCACCGCTGCTGCTGTTTGGGTTTCCGGACAGTTGTTTTTAAGGCAGGATGCCCTGGATGCGCAGATGAGGCGTCCTCCGCCTGCCTGCGGAGAGCTCCCTGGGACCACAGCCTTTGGGTTGGCTCTTGAGGAGCTGGAAACTCCAGGGCAGTTCCAGCAAACCCCTCCTGGGGGCAGGAGATGCCTGCCTGCCCTCCCTGCCCCTGGCTGCATGGCCCGGCTGCTCTGGTTGCTAAACCAGCCCCCATGAGGCCCCCCGAACCCAGAACAAAAGCCCCAAACCATTTCCAGTAATGCAATTTCATGCTCTGAGGTCTTTCACCACCCTCGGAGCCTTTTGATTGCAAAAAGAGCATGTTCCCCAGAAAGACAAAACAAAGTGCAGCATTTCTGTTTCGTTCCAGTAAGGGCTTTGAAAAGTCCCAGCCCGCCTTTGACAACTACGCTCCCTTTGTGAGCGGCTGCCACCAGACCTAATTGGGGTTTGTTTTCTCTTAAAAATGAGTTTCCTTTGCTGAAAACTTTTAAAAGAAAATTATGAATCCTCCCCTCACCCCCCTTTCCCCTTCCTCGTTGCCTCCTTTCCAACGTGACTCTAATTTCTGAAGTCAAGTCACTGGACTTGGGGAGGACAGAAGGGACAGGTTGGCCGGGGTGTCACACAGCCTCAAAATAAAAGTGGGCACTCTTACCTTAAAGGCATTTTCCCTGGAAACAACTCAAGGGTCCATGGACAGATGAACAGAGAAACAAAATATAGTGCATCCCTATAAAGGACTGACATTTGACAACATGGGTGAGTCCTGAGAACATTATCCTAATGAAGTAAGTCAGCCACTTGGTGTCCTTGGAGGACTAGAGGTGACTCGGGGGTGCTGGAGCGGATTGTCCAGGAGAAGAATGGGAGCAGTGCGGGCCAAGAGGAGGCCAGTCACAGATAGCAGAGAGTTAAGGAGTTAGCCTCGAGATTCAGGAATAGCAGAAGGTTCTACATAGAAGGTTCTGCAGTGAGGTAGTGACGGCTCCAGTGCTCCGACCCGATGCTCTCGTGACTCACTTACACGAGGGACCCAGGCCAGGCAAACTCACAGACAGAACGTAGAATGAGGATGCTGGAGTAGGGGGAGGAGGGCCAGCTGCTGTTCCATTGCGCAGTTTCAGGGGGACGGGGTTTGTGCTGGGGAACCGGAAACGTTCTGGAAATGGACGGTGGTGATGGTTGAATGACAGTGTCAAGGAACTTAGTGCCACTGACCTGGACATTTAAAAATGGTTAAAACTGGCCACCCTGGCAATTCAGCAGTTAAGTCCTCCGCCTCCGACGGGCACAGTTCACAGCCATCTCAAGGACCTGGGTTCGCATCTCAGGGCCGGTGGGAACTGCCGAATGAATAACTAAATACAATAAATAAAATGCTTCCTCCTCCTCCTCGCTCTTCCTGCCTGTCTCTGCTTGCCTTCATTCCTGCCTGCACCTTTCCTTTTAAAAAGAAAATGACTGAAATAACGAAAATAGTCCATTTTAGGTTTTGTGTATTTAACCACATTTTAAACTTGTTTCTTTGTTTTATTATAGCAATTTTATTATTATTTCTTTTGTTTGCAAAGCCACAGTCATTTTAAGACACTGAACTCGCTTCTCAGTCTATGACACACCACACCCTCCGCCAGGGTCCCAGTGTCCTTTACCCTCCTGTTTCCCTCTCCCCGCTCCCAGCCCCTGGCAGCCATCACCTTGTGTCCTGAGAGTGTTTGCTGGGGTCTATCCCTTTCAGTATATTCCACACATGAGTGTATTTCTCTTTTTCTTTTCGACGTACTTCACTTAACATGATCTCTTCCAGGCCCATCCAGACTGTGGAAAAGGACACGATTTTGCTTTTCTATGTGTTGTTGGATATTTTTAGAATTCCAGAGTGGACACACCACAGCTTCTGCATCCAGTCATTTGTTGATGGGCATTTAGGTTGTGCCCATGTCTTAGCTATTGCGACCTGTTTACCACAAGTTCTAAAGAGCAATTGTCCCTGACATGCTTTCCACAGAGGGGTCGCGCGCAGCTGCGGTCTGGTCCTCTGTGAGCAAGCGTCTCTCAGCCTCCCCGTGACAGCCCCTCACTTCTCACTGAAGCCTCCCTCACCACCTGGACACCATGTCAACCCTGTAAGCTGGTGGAGCTGGCCCCCAGCTCCACACCCAGGTCAGGGCACACCTGGCCCAGGTCAGGCCGAGCAGCAAACCCACCCCACTGGCTGCACAGGAGGTGCAGGACTGGGTGCAGGACATACTGCTGGTGAGACTGACTGGTGAGACCAACAAAGTGCTGTCCCCCTCCAGTCCATGGAGAAGATAGGAGGGTGCTTCTGGGCTTGTAACTGCATTGGGAAAACTTGACCGAAAGTTATACCAATGGAGGAAAGAGAGACAAGAGATGGATAGAAATCAATCCCTGATGAGATCCCTTATCCCTGGATCCAGCCCTACCTGAAGCCAACCCCTTGGGCTTGCAGGGACAGGAGACTAAGAGTTCACTATTTTGCTTAAGCCAAGCTGAACTGAGTTTCTGGACTTACAGTGACTAGAGTCCTGACTAAATTCCTTTCAACAACCCCACGGGGTGACCGTTATTATCATCTTTCTGCATTTTACAAATTAGGAAATGGGGCTCATTTTGCTTAAGCCATTTGCTCAAGATTGCCCACTAAAAAGCAATGGAGTCAGAAGCCCCGCGCCAGAGTTTGCAGGATGAACGGTCTGTGTGGCCTTGTGGGGGATGTGAGGAAGATAGTTCCAGAATCAGGGAGTGGTGAAAGACGTCTGGTCACCCTGAGCCCTTTTGCACTTTCCCCCAGAGCTCCCCTGTCTGTTCTTACTACCCTTAGCTTGGCGATATAGTTTTCTGCTTCTCCCCTCGTTGGTGTTTGCTTGGATTCTCCCCTTTCCTTTCCTGGCCGCTTTCTCCACCATCAGACCGCTGGAAATTCCACCCTGAGTTCCCTTCACTCTGGATGTTAAAGAATAACCATTATCCTCTGGGCCCCAGCTCAGGGCTGGAGAGAGACTGTGGCGGGCAGGGGCAGGGAGAAAGTAGCTACAGTCGAGCTCAAACTCCATTTTTCCCCCTAAAGGAAAGGCACAGGTAGGAATGAAGGCAGTCATAGGCAAGCAGACAGGAAGTGAGAAGAGGAAGAAGTACTCCACTGATTTTGTATAGTTGTTCACACTAGTTGTTCCCCCCGGATCTGAGACTCAAACCCAGGAGTATGTGCCCTGCGTCCTTTGGAGGTGATTGACCTAAACACTGCTCCACCCAGGCACATCAAGCCCAAACTACTTTAAACACAAAAGAATAATCACTATTTTCCAACCTATGAACCAAGCTTCTTCCTATCGTCCCGTTCTGCCATCTTTGGGTTCTTTTCCACATGGACACAAGATGGCTGCCATTGCCCAGGCAATATATCCTCATTGAGCCTTACCTGGAGGCACAAAGAGATGCACCAGGTGTGTGTGTGGTGGGAGGGGTGTAGGTGCATGGGGAAGGCTGGGGCAGGAGGAGAGATACCCTGTGTTTCCTAGGGAAGGGACAAGTGGTGGGTGGAGCCCCATCTAAGAAGAGATCACACTTCAAAGGGCAGAGGCTGAGTGGCAAGTGGAGACACATCCCCACTCCTGAGTCTGGTGGACTCCCCAACTTTCGTCTCGGGCTTCTCCCCGTTGTGGGAGGATGGGTGGCGGAGGTGGCTGGAGTTGGAGAGTGGGATCTCTTCCCACCCATTTTGCCCCAGACCCACACACAAGAAGCGATGACACATGGCACCTAGCTGTTACAGAACAGGAGAAAGCCTTTTCACCAAACAAGTTATTCCGCAGCGGGAAGGTTGTGAAATGGGCTAAGGATCTACAGGGAACAAAGGCCGGGCTCCCCTCCCCTCCACCCCCAACGCCTCAGTGCCAGCTGCCTGTGGAGACACAGAGATCCATGGGCAGAGATCAAGCCACCTCCAAGGAAGCCCTGAGACGAGGTGGGTGGAAGCTGATTAGTTTAGCCATTTGTATGTCCCCTCCGAGGTGAACATGGCAGCCCCCACGCCCTCTGAACCCAGTGGGCGGGTGACGCTTGAATGACAGGCGCTGCCTTGTCAAGAATGCCAGGAGCTGGTGTGCCCTGGTGGCCTAGCGGGTGAGGTCACCAGACGCAGTCCACGGCCACCAAGGGACCCAGGTTCGCATCCCAGAGCCAGAGGAACAACCAGGATGAACAACTAATAAATAAATGCTTCTTCCTCTCTTCCTATCTGCCAGTTCCTCTTCATTCCTGCCTGCGCCTTTCCTTGAAAAATCAGCAAACTAAAGGAAAAACAGTGCCGACCCCTCCAGAAGTAACTGTCCTCCATGGCCCCGCTGCGCCTCTCCTGGGTCCCCTCTCCTGGCAAAGGCACTGGGGGTTCCAACCTGCTCCCCAGTCTGCTCTGAGCACTAAGGTGCTCACCATTTCCAAGTGGGAACAGGGAAGAACTGTGGCAAATGATTGCCACCTCATCATGCTGGCAGGGGACCCGCCTCCCCGGGAAAGCGTCCCGCGAGGGCCACTCACGCCCTGTTGACAGAGGGGAGGCCGAGCCCAGAGAGCTGGGATGGGGATCTGCTCAAGGTGCAGGGACGTGCGGTGACAGACCCACGTCTCCAAGGAGGTGGCCGTTGGGGCAGCAGCTTCTTCATCTGTGATGTAGAGAGGCAGGTAACTTTTCACCCGGCTTTCTAGTCTAAAAGGAATAGAGGTGCGTGGGCACAGGTGTGGACGCCGACCTGCACGCACGTCCGCGTGGCCTCATCGTTCAGTCTTCACTAGGGAGTGCTCTCCCATCTCTTCCAATATACAACCAGCCCCAGGAAGCGTGGCTTTGGCGAGTCCCCTGACGGTGATGCCGCTCACGAGCATTTCTCTTAAGGAAAATGACCCTGTTGGAGCCACCCCACATCACATCACAGCTGTCAGGGCTGGGGAGGCGCCTCTCGGGACCAGCCAGCAGGGAGGCAGGTGCCGTCTCCCCAAGGACACTTGGCCCCAGCACCTCCTGGGTCTGGCCTGCACCCTCGAGGGGGCCTTGCCAGCCCCTCTCCCTGCTTCCTTTCTCCCTGCTCTGGGGAGGCGCCTCTGGCTGGGTTGTCTGTTCCCCGTGGCATCTCTGCTGCCCTGATGCTGGAGCCGCTGAAGGCCTGTCACTCCCTTTCTTGAGCAAGATGATGAATTGCTTCTGATGCCCCGCTCTCTGTCAAATCAGAGCTGTTAGCATTCAACTCAAAAGCTGCCAAGGGGACCGTTTGCTGTGGGGCAGGTGTTGTCAGGGCAAAGGGGGACCACAACCCCCAAACCCACTGACAGGGTCCCACCCGGCACCAACCAAGGGTCTGCCCACGGGTTCGAGAAAACTCGGTAAAAAATTCTTCCCATTCACTGGAGCAGAGCTTTCTAACTCCCCCTCGTTTGTCAAAGTCATCTCTTCATGGGCCTTGAAGTCTAAAAATCACATTTAAATACTTGATTCACCGCACGAGTGAGGAGAAACACTCCAGGCGGATGCTGAGATGCTCCGAGGAGCTATTCGGAGAATGTGTCCTTGCTCCTCGCCGGCAGATGACCCACCCGCCTCTCCCCTCCTGCACTTTCAAGAAAGGAAAGCGAGATGCCAAGGGGCTCAGCGCACAGGCTGGCGGCGTGCAGGTCACGGGAAGATCGCGTCTGTTGATTCTACGCCGGGATTTTTTGTTTTTTCCAGCAAAGCTCATTCCATAGTCATGTGTGTTTTCATTTCTTCCTGGAGAAAGGAAAGACATTTGTAACCAAAGAGACACAACGACCAGGCTGGGATATTTCTTCTTTTCCCAGCAGCAGGAGCACAGGCAGGAGCGCCCCTTCAGGCTCCAACCGGTCCTGGGTGCTCCTGACCCCCAGGGTCGGGGTCGCCTGTGTGCTGTCCTCGTCCTCATCCTCGTCCTTGTCCTCATCCTCGTCCTCGTCCTCAGGAGAAGGCTTCCCAGGGGCAGAGGTGAGCCCCCGGGAAAACTCGGACCTCAGCTGCTCTTTTCTTTTCCTCTTAGCGACCCAGCGTGAGTGTCCGGCTTCCTCGGGAAGGGGCAGCCTGGAGCGCGTGGGGCTATTAAAATCCCAGACCAGAGAATCCTGAGGGAAAGTGAAGATTTGTTTTTCCTACACTAGATATGGCTGAAAGATGTCGTCTCTTTCCTTTGTTTCCGATTTGACATTTTGAAGTTAAATGAGCTCCACACACACCCTGCTGACCTATGCTGTGCAGAAGGGCCCCAGGGCCACAGAAGTTCAGTATTTAGCCCTTGGCTAAGCCCCCCACAGTGCCCAGCAGACCCCAAAGTCTGCTCAGAGCAGCCCAGTGCCCAGCAAGAGCAGCCTTTCCCCGCACCCCTGCTGGGCGCGGCATCCTGTGCCGCATCAGAGGAAAGTCCTGAGCCCAGCACAGGCGGGGACAAAAGTGCCCCCAAAGGGTAATTAGCGCTGACACACGTGTCAGTTTCTGACATCTGGATATTTATGGCAACGGCTGCTACATGACCTGATGTGACCTGGGTGTGGGACTCATGTGTTTAACCCTTCATTCTTCATGAATATTTATCAAACACTGCGGCAGCCACGTGGCGTATGCCACAGACCACCGTTCAGAAGATCCTACTTCAGAGAATGCAGGTGTCCCACAGCCACCAGCGGCCACCCTTCAGATCTGCCAAGGCAGTGCTGTCCTCTGCTCCCAGCTAGTGACTGCATGGCAAGCACGAGGGCAGGAGACAGGAGCACTAGAGTGGGGTCCTGGAGACAGGGAACTGGAGTGGGGTCCTGGAGACAGGGCACTAGAGTGGGGTCCTGGAGACAGGGAACTGGAGTGGGGTCCTGGAGACAGGAAACTAGGGCAGGGTCCTGGAGACAGGGAAGTAGAGCACAGTGCTGGAGACAGGGTACTGGAGGCAGGGTACTAGAGACAGAGTACTTGAGCAGGGTACTGGAGCAGGGTGCTAGAGAGGGTGCTGGAGCAGCGTAAAGAGGCAGGCCAGAGTGAGGGCTCCTCCATGCCATCTCTCTCACACCCGCGGCTGGCTGAGACTTCAGAGCACGAGCTCTGGTCTGAGGCGCCATCACCCCCTTTCCTCCCTCTCTCACTCCTCAGGGCCAGGCTTGAAGCATTCACCAGCGTGTCTCTGCAGCTCATTCTTTCTAGAGTTTTCTAAAGGAGCCAATGACACACACACACACACGCACGCGCACGCACACACACACACACACACACACACACACACACACACCCACACACACACCACATGCCAGGTGCTGGGGATTCTGCAGTGAAGAGGACTGTCCCTGCCTGTCTTTCTCGGTCCACAAAATGACACGAGAGATGCTCCCTGAAAACGCTCCACACCCCACACGAACACCTTGAACTCCTGCCGGGTTCCGGGGCCGTGCTGATGCTACAGGCATCTTAGCCCCTCAGCCCGCTGCTACCGTCATGTCCATTTATAGGCAAGCGGTGAGCACCCAAACGCATAGTTACGACGGGGTGGATTCAGCCCCCACCCCAGGAGACTCCCGCCAAAGCCCGCAGCCACCTCACCGCCTTAGACTCTTAGCTTCTGACACAAATGCTGCAGCCAGTAGATTCCCATCCAGCTTTAGCAGAAGGAGCTGACTGAGGGATTTGGAGGTGGTCGAGGAACCAGGCTGGGAGTCAGGAGAGGGTGGCCACCAGCCTGCAGAGATCAAATGGCTCTTTGTTGTGGACACAGGAAGGTTAGTGCTAGGAAGACCCTCGTGACCTTGATGGAGGACAGTCACCTGCGGGTACCATCTCTAGAGGTGCTGCTGGAAATGGGAGATAGATGTTTTGACTCCAAAAAAGCCAATGTCCATTCCAATACCAAAATGGAACCCGCTAGGAATCCTGTCATAGCATAGTCATGTGCCATTCAGTCTTGGGGGAGTTTGTATCCCCAGCACTTAGTAATCACTCAATGAAGGATGTATGTATGTGTGTATGTATGTATGGATGGATGGATGGATGGATGGATGGATGATGAGTGGATGGGTGATGGCGGGGTGGATGATGGATGGATGATGAGTGGATGGGTGATGGCGGGGTGGATGATGGATGGATGAGAAGGTGGATGGATGGATGGATGGATGATGAGGGGTGGATAGGTGGGTGGATGATGGGTGATGGATGGATGGATGATGGAGGGATGAATGGATGATGGAGGGGTGGATGATGGATGGATGATGGAGGGATGATGGAGGGGTGGATGATGGATGGATGGGTGGATGGATAGATGGATGAATAGGTAGATGAATGGATTGGTGGATAGAAAGATGGATGATGGATGGGTGGCTGGGTGGATGGATGGGTGATGGTCCCCAAGTCCCACTTGAAATTAGGAAAGACATTGATAACTAGCTAATTAATTAAATGTACAAGAATGGGGGATAGAGAAACAAACGGTGTGACCCATGGAGATCTCAGCAAACATACCGTCAGAACAGAATGTGACACAGAAGGGTTTGCAAAGGGCTGTGAGGCAGAGGCAGCAGTAGTTGGTTTTACCCTTTGGAGCGACTGTTGTCAGGACAGGTTCATGAATTCCGGAAACCAGCACTGGGTACTGAGAGGCGAGCGAGGACTTGACTGCTGTTAGCACTCTGCAGTGTGACTACTCGTTTCCTAACACATTATCAGAAACGTGAAGGTGAAAAGAAAAGAGCATGAATGCATTCTCACAGTTCTGGTGGGCAGAAGACTAAGAGTGGTCTCTCGGCTGTGTCCCCAGGACTGTGATCCTTCAGGAACCTCCTGGGGAGAAGCCTCCCCTTTCCAGCTTGCACAGGGGCCCCCGTCTTTGGTTCACGGTCCCAGCTACATGTTCAAAGTCAGCAATGCAGCATCTTCAACTCTGATGTGCACCATCTGCTCCCTTCTTCATGTCTCTGCCTCTGACCTCCCGCCTCCCTCTGTCCCCTGTAAGGACTGTGGGATGCCATCGAGTCCCTCAGAGAATCTGGGGCCATCTCCCCATCTCAAGATCCTTAGCCACTTGTGTATTTTGCTACATATAATAAGATGCACGGGTTCTGGGGATTTGGGTGTGGACATCTTTGAGCACCAGCAGTGACTAGAGGCAAAATGTGTATTTACTGCCTGTCTTGTTGGGGGATTTCTGTGTTGCTCCCAGTTTTTCCCCTTAAGAGTTTCTTCTTTCTGTCCCTTTCTCCAGTGGCAATGCCTTATTCATGGATGGTCAGTATCCCAGTGCCCCTTCCTGTCCACATCCATTTCCGGCTCCTCTTATTCACCCACAGAATGGGGGGGCCTATGTGCTGAGCAGCCTCTGGGCAAGAACTTGGCAAAAAACAACCCATCCACTGACTGGGCTCATCCAATCAGACTCTCTTTCTCCAGAAACTGAGCAGGAAATGAGGTTCGTGACGGGAGTCGGGTAGAGCTGGTGTCGAGGCAGCCATATTGTGCTCTTCATGGATGGGAGGCAGGAGGAAGGAGAGAGAGAGGAGAGAGAAAGAGCACTAACTTCCCTGGCTCCTGTGACATATGCCTTGGGTTCCATGAGATTTTGCTATTCTTTCAACAAACCCTCTTTACCGGTTGAGTCACCTCAAATGGTTTGTTCCTCTCCCCAGACTAAAATTTTTTTAAGATGTCAAAGCAGCATAATATACATAAAATAAGACATATACAGCTATATTAAATAATACATATACACAAGCAGAAGGACTGCAAGCTGAGATTTGTGTATATCTAGAAATACTGTGGAGAAGAGATGGTGATAAAAGTGAAGATGATGGTGAAGATGATGATGATGGTGAAGATGATGGTGGTGATGGTGATGCTGGTGATGGTGATGATGATGGTGAAGATGATGGTGGTGAAGGTGAAGATGATGGTGAAGATGATGGTGGTGATGGTGGTGTTGGCAATGGTGATAATAATGAAAAGAACTAAGCCAGAGCAAGTCATGCATTCCACTCAGATTCGTTAGAAGTTAATAGAAGTTGCCACAAAGCCACATGGCAAAGAGTTATACACACTGGGAGCAACAGTTTTGGAAAAACAAAGCACAGGTACCTCAGAACAACAAGCTCGAATTTGAATTCTAATTACCCCTAAACCTGCCTCTCTCCCAGAATTCCAAATCCTTCACAGCAAAGGAAGACCTGTGGGTTAGCTTTGACCCCTCTCCTCCGTCCAGTCGCTCTCCAGATTAAAGCCATTATCTCCCAAATGGCACTGTTCTGTCTCCACCTCAATCCCCACCTGCGCTAAGACACCAGCATCTCATCCTTCGGGAGCCTCCGCGTCACCTGCTCCCCACACCACCCATCTCCTGCATACTCCTGCGGTTTTTCTGAACAGAAAACCAGATTCTGCCACTTTCCTGCTAGAAGCCCTCCTGTGGTCTTCTGTCCTCACACCAGGACCCCCACCGTGCTGGGCTTCAATTCCTTACACCCGCATCGTGGGTTGCATGGTGGCCCCTCAAAGGATGTGTGCAAGTCCCAGTCACTGGAACCTGTGAATGCAACCTTACCTGGAAGAAGTAAGTCTTTGCAGGCGTCATGAAGTTAAGTGTCGTCAGACAAGATCACCCTAGAATTGCAGTGGGTCCTAAATCCAATGACTAGCACCTTTGTAAGAGAAAGAAGAGGGAGATTTGAGACTCAGAGACGCAGCGGAGTGTGAAGACGGGCAGAGACGGGGCGCGGGGGTGCAGCTATCAACCGAGGGCTGTGCGCAGCCACAGACACTGGAAGCTGCAAGAGGAGACAGGTCCTCCCCTAGAGCTTCAGGCAGGGCACAGCCTGAGACACCTGAATTTCAGACTTCTGGCCTCCAGAAAAATTGTGAGAGAATAAATTCCTCTCGTTTGTCTGTTTTGTTTTATTTTTAAAGGAAAGGCACAGGCAGGAACAAAGACAAGCAGGCAGGCAGGAAGAGAGACGAGGAAGAAGCATCTTATTTTATGCCTACCTACTTGTTCAGGTGATAGCTGGCCCCAGACCTGGATGCAAACCCAGGTCCTGGGATGCATGTGGACTGCACTCCGTTGGAGGTGACTCACCCAACCCCTGCTCCACCAGGGCATGCAAAATTCCTCTCGTTTTCAAACACCACGTTTGAGGGTATTTGTGCAGTAGCCCAGCAAACCGCTGCTCACCGCCTGTCACATCACCGCTCGGGGCCTTTGCCACTGGTCCCCTGCCTGGAGCCACCCTCAGGCCCCCTCGCCTACTAGAGTCTTGACTGCGCTCCTCCTGTGAGGCGTCCTCACGGCCCCGGAGCCTCCTCTGTCCCACCTGCATGTGCCTGTCCCTGGCCCGTGTCTTCTCTCTCATGGACGGTGGCAGCTGTGATGTTGCATTTTTTTTACATCTCTGACGAATGCCTGTGTGTGTCTCCCAAACTCGGCCCCAAGAAGAGCAAGGCCCCCCGCACCCATTCACCCCTCCGTCGGCAGCACCCACGTGAAGATGCACCAGGACAGTCAATGCACAATCTTCCCGCGAGTCTCACGATGGAAACGGATGAACCCCACGAAAGGTAACTGCATCAATAAACAGGCAAAATAAGAGACCCAGAAGTCCCAGCCGGCCGGTGGGTGGAGGCGATCGGGAGACGGGAGACGGCTTGCTCTGGCCCTGGATGCTTGCAGCCGCCGCCGCAGAGCCCGGGCTGCCGGCTGGGACGCTCATTTCCAGCGCGCTGTCTCGGGACAGGTCAGCAAGCACGCTGCCGCTCCTGGCAACACGCGGCCGCAGGCATGCACTGGACACTCTGGCGGGCGTCTGCAGACGCCCGGGCCGTCCCCCCATAGGAGGCCAGACAGTCGGGCCCTCTGTGTTCTGGAAGGACTTGTTGGGCGGCATCAATATGTCAGAGATACTGAGGTCCTACTGTGCGACAGGCACCTTGCGAAGGGCTGGAGAAACAGTCATGAACTCACGGCGCTCTCAGCTCAAAGAAAGAAATGTCCATCGATCCGTCAATTACATATAGACATATATATATATATATATATATATATATATATATATATAAATTTTTATTTTTTAAAGGAAAGCTGCTGGCAGGGAGAAAGGCGAGCAGAGGCAGGCAGCCAGGAAAATAGGAGGAAGATTTTTATTTATTTTATTTACTCGTTCATCTTGGTTGTTCATGCCAGCCCAGGACACGAACCTGTGTCCTCAGGATGTATGTGGACTGTGCCTGCCAAAGACAACTGACCAACCCGTGACAACACCAGGGCGTGCCGGTGCCAGTAGATTAATACACTACAGTCGTGCTGCGGGTGTGGAGGAGAAGTCTCGTATTTACTAGTATCACGTATCTGACCTGGCCCAGGAAATCAGGGAGGCTTCCAGGAAGAAGTGGCATTTAAGTCAACACTTAATGGACAGCAATGCCCAGACCTGTTCTCTTTCCCTCTATGGAAGCTGCAAGGGTTAAATACTTAGCTCCCCAGCCTCCACTGCAGTTGGGGTTGCCATGGACAATGCAGTAGCTAATGAGATGCAAATTAAAGTCTGCTGCCTTCCTTCTTCTTTCCCTAAAGAAGAATGGGATGTCCGGATCTCCAGCAGCCACCCTGTGACACTGAGAGAAAGGCCAAGAAAATCCCAGAGATACTAGCCCTGAGTCATAGAACAAGACCAGAAACCAGCTGTCTCTAGACTTTTTGGAGCATAACTAAAATGTCTGATTGTGTTTAAACTGGTATAAATTACAGTCAAAAGCATTCCCAGTTCAAGCAGGTCTTCAAGATGAGCAAGAGTTAACCAAACAAAGAGTGACAAGGGATAGTGTTCCAAGCAGTGAAAACAGAAGTGCAAAGGCCCTGAGGTCGGGAAGATCCACTGGCAGAACTTGTGGAAGATCCGTGTGTGGTGAAGTTTAAAGGAGGAGGGCAGTCATGGTGTTGGTTTTTCTTTGGGAACGTCCAGTCCGTGAGGCTGTTTATCTAGGCCATCCAAGCTCAGCCAATCTGATCCTCTCCCAGCACCCGGATTTTGATGCACAGAGTGAATCAGCAAGGATGGAAAATTCTGATCTTATCCCATGGAGGTGCCCCGAGGGTCCATTCCTCAGTTACTGGACTCAAATCCCAGGGTCAGCCCCACCCCCTTCTTTCTTTTTTTGGTCAATGTATGAGTTTCCTATGGCTGCTGTGACAAATTGCTACACACTCTGGGACTTAAAACAACACACGTGTTGTCTGACAGTCTGGAGGTCTGAAGCCCTGAGTCGGGGCTCTGTGTGGTCAGCAGTGGGCAGGGTTGCTCTCTCACGCACAGCCGTCTTGCATCTCTCTACCCTCTGCTTCTGTCATCACATGTCCTCCAGGCTCTGGCCCTCCTGCCTCCTTTGACAGCGACCTTCTGATGGCATCAGTTTCACCTGGATAATCCAAGGTAATCTCCCATCTCAAGATCCCTAATCTACATCTGCAAAATCCCTTTTACCATATAAGGTACCCTACTCATAGGCTCTGAGGATTAGGGTGCGGACATGCTTGGGGACCATTATTCAACCTACTGAGAGTCCATTTTTGTTGTTTGTGACCAAAGAATTCTGCTGATGTAGCCAAGTCCTAAAGCCAAGGTCTAAAGATTGGTGTTTTGTTTTAATTAGAAAACATTAGAGGTGACTTGTACTCCACATCTCACTGAAATCCTGGCAATCCCTTTTGCTCTTAGTTATTTAAGTTATTTAACCCTGAGGGCACTAGGTTTGACTTCTCTGTGGGAAACGTATGGGCTATAGGTTCTAAAGACTAACCCCATCCATTACCTGAATGCTTTAGGACTAGGCAGCTGGATATAATGGGATCAGTGTCCCTCTTGGCAACTCCAACCAGAACTCCATGAGCCTGGAAGAGTGTGCTGTATCAAGACAGAAGGATTGATGGATGGATGGATGGATGGTTGGTTGGTTGGATGGATGGATGGATGGATGGATGGATGGTGAAATGTTTGAATGGATGGTGACATGTTTGGATGGAGGAGGGATGGATGGGTAGATGGATGAATGGATGAATGAATGGATGGATTGTGGGTGGATGGTTGGATTGTAGAGTGGTTGGATGGATGGGGCCATAATTGGATGGATGAGTGGATGGATGGGTACATGGGTGGATGGATGGGTAGATGGGTGGATGAATGGTGGATGGATGGTTGGATCATCGAGTGGTTGGATGGATGGGGCCATAATTGGATGGATGGATGGATGGATGGATGGATGGATCGATGAATGGTTGCATAGATGGATGGATAAATGAAAAAAAAAAGATTATCAGTAGTTTACCAAGATGAACCCCCAGAAGTAGAAAAGATATGGAAGAAAAATCAAATAAGATGTGTTTGTGGTACCCAGGAATAAAAGGAGACGGAAACTTTGCTGCTTATTTGTGTTGGAAATAGAAATTCTCTTGAAAATAAACCTCATTGGTTTTGTTTCGTAAAACAAATAGGCTGCTTACAACCTCATTACGAGAGAGTCCCTACCCCCACCCTCAGCCCCGGAGTCCATTTGGAAGATCCAGGCCAATGAACCAAGAACCCAGAGGAGGGAGAGGGAGTGGGAAGAGGACAGCATCAACCCGAAGTTCAGGAGAAAAAGTCATCATCCTGTAATTGACTGTTTACTAATGGAATCTATTAATTTATGGCCACAAAAGAATCAGCTAATTTGTGGTTAATGGTGTTTAAAAGATAAACAACACAGATT
>RJWH01005210.1:0-83028 GCA_004363575.1 Solenodon paradoxus | reverse complement strand
CATATTCGAATAGCTCTAAACAAAAGGCAAAGAGAAACTATGCAGGAAGGCTGGAAAAGGAACACAAAGGACAACAAACGAAAGGAACAATAAGGATGAGAATGACAGCAACTTCTTGCTAGAAACCATAAAAGACAAAAGACAAAGTAGTGACATCTTTAAAACAGTGGGAAAAAAACCCAAAAACCAAACACTGTCACCCTGTCATTTCAGATGTCCAAGCTCATAAAAATACATTTCAAAAAGTAAATAAAACACAGACTTTCTCAGACAAAAACTGATTGTATTAATCACCAGGATACTTGTTGTATAGAAAATATTACAGGAAGTTCTTAGACAGAAAAAAGAAATTTCAGAAATGGAATAAATGAGAGGAAAGCTATTTTTTCTTATTTTCAATTGTTCCAAATATATCTGACTATTTAAAAAAGACATCATAGTAATAAGTGTTTATAACATACATAAGAATAAATTGTGAAAAGAGTACAAAGGATCAGAGAAGAGAATTGGGATACCGTGAAAAACCATACACCGGATTTGAAAGTGGGATGTTATAACTTCATGGTTGATTTTGATTATATATATGCAAATATATAATAAACATTAAGGAGATTATATGCTTTAAATATATACATGTAAATAATCAGTTCATAGAATATATAAAATGGAATAAAATATTCTGTTACTCGAAGGAAGGCAAAAAAATAAAGAACAAAAGGAACAAAGAAGAGAAGGCACAAAGTAAAATTTGTTTCCTTGGTGTTTTGTTCCTGGCTTTAGTGAGACAGAACACACAAGCTTAAGTGTGCAACATTTTGCTTTTACACACTCTACACATCAAGATGATTACCATAAAGATTGCCATGGCATCATGTCAGGTAATTATCTTTACTTTTTTGTCTTTGCATTAAGAACATTTAAGATCTACTCTCTGAGGAACTTTCAAACGTATAATACAGCATTATTAACTATAGTCACTGTGATGTACAATAGTGCTCCAGAAATTATTCACCAAAAAGTTGGAAGTTTATACTCTTTGACCAATATCTCCTGTTTTTCCTCACCCCAAGACTTGGTTATTTGCCATTGCAGTCTCTGTTTCTAAGAGTTCAACTGCTTTTTTGTTCCACACGTATGACATCACGCAGCATTTATCATTTTCTATCTGACTTTCTACATTTAGCATAATGCTCCCAATGGTACATTCATATTGTAATTGCCAGGATGTTTTCTTTCCCATGAGGAAACAATATTCCATTTTATGTGTGTGTGTGTGTGTGTGTGTGTGTGTGTGTGTGTACATACATGCATATAGAGAGAGAAGTTATAGTGATATCAAATTATATAGAGAGAGTAAATATGTATGTGAGTGTATATATATATATATATATATATATTATACATACTATCCATTCACTGACATATACTTAGTAGTTTCCATCTGGGCTACCACTTGGGTAGTTCAAGTTTACCCGTCTACTGTGAATGGCACTGCAAGGAACATGGACGTGCAGATATGTTTTTGAGATCCTGCTGTCATTAACTTTAAGTAAACAGCCAGGCGTAATATTACTGGATCACATGGAAGCTCTATCTTCTATTTTTTAGAAACCTCCATACTGTTGCCCACAGTGACTGCACCAGGCGCTTTATCATTAACAGTGCACAAGACCTCCCTTTCTTCACATCCCTGTCAACGTTTCTTGTCTCTTGTCTTTTTGATGATCACCAGTGTAACAGGTGTGAGGCGATTGCATTTTCTGATGATTACCGATGTTGAATTCACGTACTGTACGTCTTGCGTAGAAAAATGTCTGTTCTGTCTCTCTGCTCCTTTTTGTAACTGGAATGCTTGTTTTTGTTATGAGTTGTATGAGTTATTTACATACTTTAAATAAAATAGGTAAAATAGACTCCATGTATGAGTTATGTGAGCTACTGACCAGCACAAGTTTAAAACAAATATATCATGAAAATCATATCTAGAGAAATTTCTTAAATATTACGGGTAGCCATATCTTAAGGTTCATTGTCCCCATCACTAACATGTACTATCTCAATTATTATAACAAACTTCTCAGGTTCTTGAAGTACTCTTTAGTGTTCATATTCTATCAGTGAGGAAAACAAGGCCAGAGTGGAAAAGCATTTTTCCTCAGAGTGTATAAACATTGACCAATCAGTGGTGGAACCAGATTCTTATTCACTGTGCCATATCCTTCACAAAAGAGTAACTGTGCTACTCTATGCTGCCTATGGGAGGACATTAAAAACTACCAACCTTCCACCAGATAAAAGGATAGATTTGGACTGCTGATGGCAAACTTAGTATACAAACACACACACACACACACACAGACTGATTTATGATATCCACTTTAAATACATATGATGCAATGTTTCTTCCATTAAAATTTAAAAAGATACTAACTCATTTTCTAAACTTGGCTTACTCTGAATGAGTGGCTGTCGTTTCACTTCTTTTAATACCTTGATTTCTTGCCCATTGCAAGAGAATTAGATGCTCCCTCCACGTCTTGGCCAGTTTGAGTCGCTGCTACAATGTAGGCTGTGACAGCAGAGAATGGGGTGTAGAAGAGCAACGCACACAGGGCACATGTCATTGCAGGAGACAGAGGAGCGGAAGTCAAGCATCTCTTTTAGGCAGTCACGGCCATTCATTTCAGAACACAACTAAACAACAGATCTCCAGACCTCAAATACATCCCTCTTTCCTTTTTCTTTCCTTACAGTTTATAGCCTTAACTCCCACAGAGTAAAACTCCATTCAAATGAATAGTACTAGACAAAGGTGACCACTTGTGAATAAAAGGAGTTCAAACGGTTCATTTCCAAAGTGATTATTTGGTAACAGAAACACAGTTTACTAAAGGAACCAGATGCATGAAGATCAGGGGGTCATAAAAATGTCTGTATGTGAAGCGTGGTGTTAATGGTGGACTTGGAGATGTTTTCCTAAGATTGCTTCCATGGTTTGTTGTCTGCAGAGTTTCCATCCCCAGCTGCCCATTACTCTACAGCAAAGGGGGTCCCTGAGCCCTAGGCCCTGGATCTTATTAATTCACAGTTTCTTGCTCTATGGAAAGTGGCATCTTTTGGGCAGTGTTTCCCAAGAACTATGAATTATGAGTGGAGGGATGTAGCCACCTCAGCCCTGGTCTTGAAGAGTGCATGCATCTAGGATAGAGAGTGGTTTTAAGCTAATACTTCAAACAGTATCTGAATTTGTTCCTTATATCCAATTTGTAAGAGTAATGGATTAATCTTTTCTGAGTTTTTGATAAGTAGGACAGAGAAATCTAAGTATACTCTTGAATTTCTCCCTTCTTATAAATTTGAAATGATAACCTTTCCATCAAAACTTGTTGATGAAAGACTTTAGCCTAATTTTTATTACCTGGTTGTTTCATTTCAAAAAAATGCAGCTGTTTGCTCCTAGAATTAACATTCTTTTTTCTTTTCTTTCTTTCTTTTTTTTTTTTTTTTTTTAAGGAAATTTTCAGGTAAGAATGAAAGTGAGTAGGCAGATAGAAAGGAAAAGGGAGGAGGAAGAAACAATTTATTTCATTTAGTTGTTCACACTGGTAGTTTCTTCTAGGACTCAGGACTAAAACCCAGAGGAATGTGGCCTGCTTCCTTCAGAGGTGATTGACCTAACTGCTACCACCAGGGCTCACCAGAATTAACGTTGTTAGAGACAAAACCTTGAGGAACTGATAGGCCTTCATGAAAAATTGCTAGGCTAAACAAATACTTGGTTAAAATAAACTGGCAGGAAATTTAAATAAAAAATGCTGAAGTTTTACAAATGTTCATCCTTGATGAATTTCTCATCTAAATTTCCATATAAAAACCTTAGTACTGAAATAGAATTCAGTGAGCCAAACAGAACAAAAAGAACAAAACAATACAAAAAAAATTAAAAAAAAAAATTCAGGTGATTTAGGGAACTAGAGAGCAGTTCTTAAGCTTGAAATTCAAATTAAATATAGTCAAGAAGAAAAATACCTTTGTTTGTAAAAATGGTCTTTCCAGCATTTCTTGACTTTAAAAGATGCTCCTGTTTTCAGGCTGCCCCGTGTGCACCGGGGAGCAGTGCCCACCACCCAACCTGTGCATGGCATCACCTCCCCGTCCCTGCCTCCACTGTATGAAATAGAGAATGGATTTCCAAGCAAGAAAAGGAAGCAAAAACAAAATCTGAACCTGGAGCCAGAAGAACTTTTTTTTTCATGACCCAACCTTACTACACGATTGTGTGGATTTTTAAATCTAATTATTTACTCCATTTATTTTATCCTGTTTCAAATTGTTCAATAGGAAGTGGAGAAATTTCTATCCATCACCATTCACTCAAGGAGTGCGGTAATGAAGTCGTATAACGTGCAGGGTAACACTTGACAAGCTATAAACCGTACTCTATACACAGCCCTTTCCAATAAGGGGAGACGTGTTTTCCTCTGTGACACTCTCCAGCAATGGAACTCACTGAATGAGAACGCTCGGATTTGCATTTTTTTTTCATAATGCCTACTAGTGTGACCTTAACAAATCCAGTAAACTTTTCGTAAAATAGATGACTAAAGAATCTTTACCCAAACATATAGATCTAAAAGAAATCTATCCCCTCCTTTTATCCTTAAATAAGATTACTCATCAGAAAATATTTGGGTCTGGGTTTACAGCACACCACCATGTGAGCATTTCATCTCTTCTAACTTGGTTTCCTAATTGGAGACATCTCCCAGCTTTAAGAACTGTGATTTTAAGATGCATGCAGCATAACCCACTATTCATTGTGCATTTAAAAACAAAACGATTCCTAGTAAAAACCAGTTAGAGTCTTCACACAGTATGGTAATATAAGATAATCATTTAGAGAATCCTAAATGACTTCTTTTCCCAAAAAAATGCTTCAAAGTTTCTAATATGTATGAAACAAAAACAAGCTGTGAGATCAGTCTTTAAAGAACATCACTTGATTAAAATTTCATTTGTAACTTCAGTTCACTGAACATTTCAAGGAGATGTAAAGTCAACAGAAAATATTATGCTCTGTAACTAACCTGATACATAAGGAAATATTTTTTTTCTACCCACCTGTTAAACAGAATGTCTTAAATTGCTTTATAATTCTTAATAAGAGAAATAAATATTTGTAATGATCAACTTAATTTTGCTAGATACTAAAGCATTTCAGAATTAGATGAATATGAATCTTGATAAAAATTTTATGTTCGTGACCATTGTCTTTGTCTTGTAAAAGCTTTATACAGAATTCTGGCTGTCACCAATTCCTGAAATTTCAAAGTTTGATGCAAAAAATGATATAACATTTCTACACACATTTTTTAAATTCTAGTCTACTTTTTATAACAATACTTAAGACTTGCAATTAAATATAGAAAAGAAATTATGCATCTTGTAGTTAGTGAGGTAAAGGATAAATTAACTCATCTATTAGAGTTAGATAAATATATTTATATGAATAAGGTTACTAATGAAATAGTTGAATTGCTACATGAATTAGTGGCAGTGTGATATGTATGGATGAAAAACATTAATGCCCAAAAAGTAAATTTGTGGTAGAGGCTGTGACATCTATATTAACATTCTTGTAGGCTACTATATGATACAGAGTAATGTCGCTTCACTTATTTGACTTTTCATGAGGTCATTTTACAGAGATGTAATACTAAAAGAAAAAAATTTAGGAAATTATCGACATAACATGCTTCTAATGGTTTAGAAAATATCCCAGATTTGGATTAGGAATGTAATATTAATTAAATCACAGCAGAGTAGGTCTGTAAGAGTGAATTTAAAAACAACTTAAAAATTAATTGTACTGAAAGAATTTTGTAGCATCAGAAATGATCTAGGTTAACTGTGCATCATAATAAATCCACTTCTGTCTTTACAGCAAGCAGTCTCTTATACAAAAAATAAAGTGTTTCTACGGGAATGTTAGAACCACACAATTCACTATGTCATTTCTAAGGACCACAGGTAACAGAATAGACGCTGGAGACTGTGAATTTCCACTTTACTCTACTTCCAACACTTTCACTCTTACCTAAAAACCAAAGACATATTTTAAGGCAAAAACAAAATACCTCTTCCTGCAGTCCTCACTGTCTTTTTCCTGCGCTGCGTCCCAATACAAAGACAGAAGTAGTCTGACCTTGAGTTAGAGATTTTTCATTTGGACGCAGCTGCAGTTTCAAGTTGTAGACACCACTTCTGAGACCTTCACCACCCACAGCACAGAGAAGCTTAAAGTGACAGTGCCGGCGGCGTTGGGGAAGCGTCGCAGAATTTAAATACTTCGGGTCCCTAGAGGGCAGTCTTCAGCGCTTCTGAAAAGCTCCTTTGCCCCTCCACCTCCACTCCCAGTCCCTGCTAGGCGACTCGGCGACACAGTTTCAGCTCGGTGTGACCCAGCCTGGGGAGGTTGGTTTTTACTGCTCTCCAAGAACACGAGTTAAAAAGCTTTATTCCCATGCCTAATCGTCTCAGCCAGCAGCTGCCCAGGTGTTGGCGTGGGGACGCGAGGACCCAGGGGAGGCTGAAAAGCCACACTGAGCCCCTGCCCCGGGGAGGAGCTGTGCGCCCCGCTCGGGACTCGCGCCCGCTTCGCGCGGCAGCCTCCGCGGCTCTAGGTGTGGACGCTCAACTCCGAGCATCAGCGCCAAACCACCTGCGGGAGGGCTGGGGGAACTCAGCCTGCGCCCCGGCCTCCATTTCCGAATGAGGGTAAAAATATAAACATTTCAATGTCAATTAATGCTGAGTCGGAAGGAACGAGAAATCGAAGCAAAAGGAGAGAAAAAGACGGGAAAAGACAGAAACCACAGAAGAGACGCTGCTCCCACCTGGCAGTCTCAGGTGGAGTCCCTGACCTACCTCCAGCTCCACGTGGGGACCCCTGGGCTGGGGTAGAGTCAGACAGCGCTCTGGCAGGAAGTCGCAGACTGGCAGGGGGTACGGGACAGCTGTGACAGGTGGGACTGGGGCAGGGCGCTGTCCTTTCCGCCCAGGTTCTCCGTCAGGTGCCGGCTAGATGTAGGTCAGGGGTTAGAGGAAATCTCCTCACCCCTCATCCCCCACCCCCGTCACACCTAGAGAACACAGACGGTCGCCCAGGTCACCTAGGCCAGGAAGGGAGGGGTCTTCGCCCTAGTCCTGCTCCCTCCAGTTTGCATTCCTCCCTCCAACCCGCTTCCCACTAGCATGAAATCTCTCCCCGAGGCGTCCGCGGAACGTCTGGCTCCTGGGCGGCCCCGGCCTCGCAGACCACAGCTCCGGCCCCAGGGGCGGACAGCGGCGGACCCCACCCCGAGTCACTCGCGCGCGCAGGCCGCACCCACCGTCCCTGTGGGGCAAGTGACGGGGACCGTGCCGGTCGCTCTGGAGCCCGGCGGGACTGAATTCCAAGTGCAGAGCGTGCTCAGTCTCCCGCTGCGAGCCGCGCGCAGACCCTGGGACCCCGGTGCAAGTTAGGGAGCGACCCCGAGTGTAGGGGGGCAGTAGGCTGGGCAAAGGGGAAGCGGGTATTACCTGGGAGGGGAGAGCAGGGAGCTGCCGTCCATCGTTGATGGGCGCGTAGGGAAGAAAGGCGGAAAGTGAGCGCGACCGACCGCAGTCGGCGAGGCGAGCGCCGGCTCCCGGAGCGCGGCGGCGGCGCAGGGACCGACGCGCGCAGCGATAGAGGCGCCCAGGCTGGGACCGCCGCGCTGCTGTCGGGAACACGCTCCTCCCCCGCGGGGAAGCGCCGCGCGCCGCCGCGCGTGCCTGCCCGTCGCCCGCTCCAGTCTTGCGGGAGGCTTGAGAGCTTCAACCTCCTGCCAGCCTCTGCCCTCCTGTGGCAGCCCCAGCCAGAAGTTCCTTCGGAGGTCTCCCTCTTGTTCCTGGTGACCAGAGGGGTGACTTGGAGGAATCTGCTCTCTCCCTGCCCCGCAGTCCTCTCCGCCTCCTCCTTCCTCCTTCTGTCCCCTCCAGCAGCTTGAGCTCCTAAATTGTTCCTCCACTTCTCCACATTCAGGCTCTGACTCTCCGCAATGCCCTTGCTCCCCACTGGCCACACCAGCAGCATTCCTGGGGTCGTCTCTCTCTCGATGGCATGTTTCTTTGTCTCCACCTCTGCAGTAGTAGCTCACTCAGAGCAATGCTCTTTGGTTTCTCACCCATTTCCCCTTCGCTCGAACTTTCTCTCCTGTGTTAGAAACCTGTGTGCACACAGAGGTGGCAAGACCTCTGGAGACGGTCATCCCTCAGAGGCCAGCACCCGCTCCTGGAAAGAATGACTATCCAAAAGTCCCTAACTGTCTGCTTCAGTGTCTCCTTGAACAAAACAGACAGTCGTTTTAAAAGAAAAGACATTCACAGTAGCAGATGCTTGTTAAGGTGAGAATTGCTTTGACCCTGGCCCTTTTTCATTAAAAAGCAAATTTAAAAAGTTAACCAGGGGACTTCCACGAGTAAGAAGATAGAGTCAGATGGTTTTGTCCAATTCCTCTTAATAAGCACAGCTGGAAACTCTGGAGATTGCAAAACAAGTGAGAAGAAAAAACTGTGAACAGAAAATATAGATAAGCTAGGGACTTTGGGACTGAAGGAATGACATCATGGTGAGTGCCTGTGGTTTTCTTTTTGCTGCATCTATGTCATAGTAGGAGCTAAAAAAGCTGACAAACCAGAAATATCCATCCATTGGCACATACAGAAAAAGCCTCTTCTTTCCAGCCACAAGCTGAGGAAAGGGGTTGACCAGCAAGACAATATTTGTAGTCAATGAAAGCACCACTCTAGCAGAAATCCAAAAGACAAATCCTGTGATTTTAGCCCACCCATGCCATCAAAGGTCAAGTGGGAACCTTAGATTCTATCATATCTAGGCTTTAAGGAGGCACCCAATACCCCCAACCCAGGTGGTGTCAGAGAAGGCAGAGTGGGATGAAGCACTCTCATGCCCCAAGCAGCAGTAATTTTTACTCCAAATTTTGGTCTCAGTGAAGTCTGTGCTCTCCTCCATGGGTGCAGTAGTGATGAGGCACCTCTCACTGGGAGGTAGTCTAAGAGGGAAGAGGGGTAAGTCAGAAGTGATGAGGACATAAGCACCTCTGCTCTCAGTCACTGGAGGCCACTACCCACACCCTTACTTCCAATGAGGGAGGTTGCAGGGAAGCCTTGAGGACTGAACCCTCTCCTGGTAGTAAGGAGCTTCCCCTCCTCCTCAGGTGTCAAAGGAAGTTAGAAGTCAGAGGGGAAACTTCTATCCCTACCTGGTAGTGACAAGCAAGCACCTTGCCACTCACCCTCCCTACCCCGCTGCCTTTCAGGAAGGAGAAGCCACCTAGAACAAGTGCTTAAATGGGATTCAGTGTCCTGACATAATGCCCAAAGTATGTAGGCTTTACTGGCAAAATGCTCATCATGCTACCATCCAGGAAAATTCCAAAGCAAACGAAGACAAAAATCAATAGATACTAACACTGAGATGACACAGATGTTAAATTATCTGATACCATGTTGAACGTAGCCTTCATAAAATACTCAGCAAGCTAATACAAACACACTTGCAACAAGGAAATAGAAGGCCATAAAGCAAAAGGAAAGTCTTAGCAAGTCAATAGAAAGCACAATGAAAAAAAACAAATTGAAATTTTAGAACTAAAATACAGTCACCAGACATGAAATAACTATTGGGTGATTGAAGCCAGATAATGGCATGGAGAAAGGAGAAAAGTCAGTGAAATGGAAGGTCCAACAGAATAAATTATCCAGTCTGAACAAAAGAGAGAACTTGGAGTTAAAAAGGAACTCAGCTCTAGAATTATGGGAAGAAAAGTGATTGAAGTGTCTCCAAAGGTGACAGAAGATTGAAAGCTAAAGATTCAAGAAACTGAGCAAAATCCAAACATGATAAACACAAAGAAAGCCAGAGGAAGACACATCATAGTCAAATGAAATACAAAGACAAAATACTAAAAGCACTGGGAAAGAAACATCAATTTACCCATGGGGAAAACAGTTAACATAATAGCAGATTTCTCACCAGAAACTGTAGAGGGCAGAAATAAGTGACACAACGTTTTTCAAGTGTTGAGGAAGACAATTCTCTCTCAATGTCAACTCCAATAGTCATTGGAAATGACTATTGAAAATATGAAAATATTCTCGCATCCGAAGCTTCAGGTTCCCAACAAATGTGAATCCTGATTTGGTTTCACATAAGCCTTTCGACTGTCTGGCTGTCCTGACTCCAGTGTCAAAGAGACACTGAGGTCTAGCGAACTGCATCCACCATCCCCAGAGCAGTGTTCAGAGTGTGACATGCCTGGAACATAGGAGAGCTTGCAGCCTGGTGTGAGGCTTGGAGGTAACAGGTTATTTGGGGCATCCGTGTGACTTAGAGTTATTTGGATTTATCAAGATGTAGCCTTAGTGTTTCCTCAAAGGTTTAGAAGCAAAACAAAACTAAATAAAGAATGAAGATGAAATCATCACATTCTCAGATGAAGGAAAATGAGAGAAATTGTTACATATATATATACATAAATAAAATAAATGAATGAATGAATGAATAAATAAATAATAAAACAAAGGCTAAAGGAGATCCTCTAAACAGAAAGGAAACTATAAGCAGAGAATCTTGAATCATCAGGAAACGGTCATATAGTAAATACAAAAGGATTGCTTTCTCCTCTTGAGTTTTTTAAACGATATTTGATAATTGAAATAAATATGCTTCTAAATGTATGGAGACAAAACATTTAAGATAATTATATCATAAGGAGAAGAGGATAAAGATATATGAGAGGTAAAACTTTTACACTTTGCTCACACAAGTAAATTAATACAGTAGACTATGATAAATTATGTATATACAATGCAATAAGAGATAAATTATTCATAAAGATATAAAATAGATATGCTCAAAATAATTTTACATATGTAAAATTGAAATTCTAAAATGCTTATGTAGTTCAGAGTAAGGCAGGAAAAAGAAAATGGAAACAATAAAAACAATAGACAAAAATATCTGCTTTGAAGTCTAATATAGCACATTACATTAAATATAAATTGTCTAAATACATCAATTAAAAGACATCGGCATCATGGATTAAGAACATGAGCAGGTTATATACTGTCTATAAGAAATTCATTAAAATATAGCTATATAGGAAGGCTGAGGGTAGACATGTGGAAAAGTATATATATCATTCAGACATTATTGTAAAGAAACTGAGTACCTCTATAAATATATAATACAGTAGACTTCAGAGCAAAGGAAATAATCAAAGACAGAGAGGGAGATACAATAATGACAAAAACATCAGTCTACGAGGAAGGCACAGCAACCTTAAATGTGTACATTCTGAACAACAGAGCAATGTGACACGTGAAGCCAAAGACTAATAGAACAGAAAGTATAAATAACTAAATACACAATTACAGTTAGAGATTTTAACTTTCCTTTCTCAATGATGTTTAAAATAAATAGGCATAAAATCATCAAGAATATAGGCCATATATATATATATATATAAATATATGTATGAATGTATGCAATACTTCACCTATAAATAGCTGAAGACTTTTTTTTAAATGTCTGTGAAACGATATGTAATGCATTCCCTAACCACAACAGAAATAAAAAATAAATCAAGAACCAGAAGTTAAGAGGGAAATACCAAAAACCTAAAAACTAAACATCTTACTTACACATAATCTACAGATCAAAGCGGGAAGTTTCAATGATAGTACAAAAATGCATTGAATTTAGTGAAGATGAAATCGTAAAAAAACAAAATTAGTGGGCATAATTAACCACTGCTGGAGGGAGCATTTATCACACTAAATATCTATTATACAGTGATAAATTCTTAGATCAGTGGTCTAAGCTTTCACCCTAACACATAGCAAAGAGCAGAACAAATCCTGATATTTTACAAAAAAAATTGGAATAATGAAGATGAGAAGCAATCAATGAAATTAGAACAGACAAAGATCAATAAAACAAAGTGTGCATCTTTGAAAAGATCAATAAAATTGACAAAGGCTCTGCAAGATACACAGAAATTGAGAAGTTACCAATGACTAACATCAGTCACAAAATAGAAATATCAACTAAATCTTACGGTCATCAAAAAGCTAATAAAGGAAAATCATGAACCTCTCTGCAAACACACCTTTGACAGATTAGTTGAACTGGACTAAATCCTTAAAAATATTCCTACTTGTTATGGGTTAATTTGTGTCCTAAAAAGATAGATTTAAATCCCAGTCCCCACTACTTCAGAATGTGAATTTATTGGCAATAGACTCTCTGAATATTTAACCAAGTTAATATAAAGTCATTGGGAGTAAAACCTAATCCAATATAACTGATGTCCTTAGAAAAAGAGAAAATTTGGAAACAGACACATACAGATGACACATGAAAAATGTCATGTGGAGATGAAAGCAACAATTGGAACTATACTACCACAAATCAAAGAATATCTGTGACTATCAGAGTCAAGTTGTGTCAAAGGACCTTCCCTACAGGAAGGATTCATAAGAATGTGATTCTGACCATATACTTTCCGAACTGTGAAATGAAACATATTTTCAAAGTCGCCCAGTTTGTGTTATTTTGTTATGGGGCTATAAAAAAAACAACACACTGGTGAAACTGATCCACTATGAAAGACGGCTTTTGAATAGTCCTATAACTAACAAGGAAATTGAGTTTGTGTTATAAGAAAACAGTGTCTAAAAAAGTCTCCTTCCCACATGGTCTCACTGTAGAATTCTAAGAACAGTTAAATAAAAAGTTAACAACAATTCGACATAATCTCTTCTGGAAAATAAGAGGAGTGAATACTTTGCAAATCATTTGATGAGGCTAGTATATCTTAATACCCAAACTAGACGGACAAAAAGAGGCTGCCAGCACACCCACTCATAAATAGAGATGCAAAAGTCTTTCACAAAAGGTCAGAAAATTGAATTCAGCAGTATAAAAACAGATTTATATATCCATGACTATGTAGGGATTATTTCAGAAGTGCAAGGGTAGTCGAATATTTAAAAACCAATCAATCTACTATTTAAAAAAGGAGAAAAATATGTTATCATAGCAATCAAAGCAGAAAAATCATTGGACAAAACTGAAAATCAGCATGAAAATTTATGATAAAAAGAGGAAGAGAGGGAGACTTGCTCAATTTCATAGAATCTAACAAAACCCTATAGCTAAAAATATATGTATGGTGAAAGACTGAATTCTTTCTCCCTAAGATTAGAAACAAAGGCAAGGAAGTCAAGTCTAGCTACTTCTATTCAATATAATGCAGCAAATTCTATCCAATGCAAATGCCAGGAAAAATTCATAAAAGGCTTGGAGATTGGAAAAGAAGAAGTGAAACTGCTTCTATTTGCAGAATATAATTGTCTATGTAAAACACCCTAAGATACCATTTAAAAAAATCTTAGGCCTAAAATCATGTTAACTTACAGGACAAAATCAACATTTAAAATTAAATTGTATTTCAATTGCTGATAATCAGCACATGAGCAAGTAAATTTAAAATGCAAGGCCATTTAAATTTACTCAAAAAATGGAAAAACTTAGCTGTAAATCTAATAAAACATACAGGACTTTATGTAAAAACTCAATATGCAGAAGGAAGAAATCAAAGAATCTGAATAAATAGAATATTTAACATAATAAAAATGTCAATTATCTCCCAGACAAAAATGCAGATTTAACAAAGTTCCATTTAAAATCATAACAAGCTTTATTTGTTGATATAAGCAACAAGAATAGAATTGGGTTATTATATTACATATGGATGTTGATTTATAATGATGCAAAACTTAAAAATATTTAATGTTATAGTATTTTACTTTAATAAAATTATATATACATATATATGGAAAGAAACTAAACTAGTTAAAACAATTTTGAAAAAGAATAAAGTGGTAGAAGTCAATCTACCTGATTTCAAGTCTAATGTTATTAGAGCAAGACTGTGGAATATGAGTAGATAGAGCAATTGCTCAATCAACAAATAGATCAATGGAGCAGAATAGAGAAACTAGAAATAAACCTACGTAGGTATGACCTACTGATTTTTAACAAGGCTGCAAAAGCGATTCAATGAAGTAAGATGACCTTTTCAGAAAATAGTCCTGGCAATTGGACATTCATATATATATACATATATATATGTATATATACACACACGTACATACACATATATACACATGCATATATATGTACATGTATCTATATATACACATGATCTTAACAAAGTTTTATGCCACATTCACAAATTAATTCATAATGAATTTCAGACTTAAAACTAAAACACTTTTAGTATAAAGCATAAGAGAAAAATCTTTGGGATCTAGGTCTAGATAAAATTTCGTAGACTTGACAACAAAAAAAATCTATAAAAGGAAAATCTGATATAATAAATTGGATACCATTACAATTAAAAACCTTTGTTCTCAGAAAGACAGTTTACAGGATGCAAAGAAAAAGTACACCTAAAAATACTTGTAAATTAGTATCTGACAAAAGCATAGTATTAGAATATATGTTTTCAGTCTCTCAAAACTCAGCTGTAAAACAAACCAAACCAAAAAACATTCCAACCAGAATATGGAAAAAATAGACATTTCACTGAAGAGGAACTGCAGATAACAAATAAGCACACAAAAAGATATTTAACAGTATTATCAATTTCTGGTGAGGATGCAGAGAAAATGAATAATAGTGATAATATAAAATGTAAAAATCAGTCTGGAAGCACTTTGGGAATTTCTTAAGAACTAAGCATTCTGGAGTCACTTGACCCAGAAATTTTGCTCCTCAATAGAGAAATAATCTCAGAAAAATTATAATTTATGTTTACCTATATAACACCTTATTCCAATATTTAGAGAAGCTATATTCATAATAGCAATACAGACTAGAAATTACATTTTTTAATGGTGGGTGAGGTAAAACAAAGTAACATACCTGCACCAAGGAATACTACTCAGATAAAAAAGAGGAACAAACTTTCAACATATACAAGAACCTGGATTAATTTCCAGACAATTATGCTAGTGAAGACATTAATCTCAATGGCTGCATTTTATATGATTGCATTTATATATTTAAAATAACAAATTTGCAGATGTAAGCAGATTTGCAGAAATCAGGTTAGTGGTTGCCAGGGATTAAGGACAGGAGGTAAGAGGGAAGTGGTTATAAAAATACAATAGCAGCATGAGAGATCTTTGTGGTTATGAACTTTTGTATATCTTGACTGTACTGATCACAATATTTTAGCTGTGATATTTTACTCTAGGTTTTTAGATAAGATGGGTATGAAATGTAGACCACTCAACTCTTTTTTTTTAAAGGAAAGGTGCAGACAGAAATGAAGGTAAGTAGACAGGCAGGGAGAGAGAGAGGAGGAAGAAAGATTTTATTTCATTTTTATTTAGTTGTTCACACTGGTTGTTCCCCCCAGATCTGGGGCTTGAACTCAGCGTTATGTGGCCTGGGTTCTTCCAAGGCATTGCCCTAACTGCTATTCCACCAGGGCATGCCTCGCTTTTCTTTTTTAAAATTATGTCTGAAATCACAAATGCCTCAAGATGAAAGTTTTATTTAAAATAAAAAGAAAATCTTAAATTTTACCAACTGGTATAGCGCATGGAACAACTAGTATAACGCTTAAAGAGAAATTTATGCCTCTTCTTCTAGATTATATGGTTCAGCTAAAGGAAGAGAATGATTGTTTTCCAAGTATTCATAATCAGTGAGAATTTAGGCATAAGAAGAGAGAGGAGAGAGAGAAGAGAGGGAGTGGAAAGGGAGGGGAGACTAATGCAAAGCTCTCTTACCCACAGAGGAATAAGGAGGCATTCTATTATGAATTTACTGATCATAAAACATTCTCAAATATTTATAAATGCTCTAAATAATTCTTGAGTAAAATAATTTTGCAATATTTAATTGGAAAAGGTCTATGAAGGCTCAGTACCATTATAACTTAAACGTAGACCAAAAAGATGCATCAGAGGGGCAGAGTGAGGGGTTAAGTACATGCACTTAATATATCAATTAAACCCTAAGAAAGTGAGGCTCCAATATGTACTGCATATAATGAATTTATTTGCATTTCAATTTATTATGTTTTACTGATCTAGGAGTTTTCTGGTGTTGGACTTTTGTGATCAATTTTCTATTGCAGCTGTAACAAAACAAAACAAGCTTAATGGGTTAAAACAATAAAGTGTCATCTCCCAGTTCTAGAGGTCAGAAGTTAGGTATGGATCTCATCAGGGTAAAAGCAAGGTGTTGGTAGGCTTTGTTCCTTTCTGGAGGTTCTAGGGGGGACTCTATGTCCTGGTTATGCAACTTATTGGTACAATTCAAATCCTTAAGGATCCAGGATCCTCATTATCGTACCAGCTGTAAACTTAATGCTGTTCCTGATTTCTTGAGTTGTGACCCTCTCTCTCCCTTTTTAAAACCAGAAATGGCGGGTCAAGTTCCTCCTAATGTGCCATCACTCAGACCCATTTTTCTGTCCTAGTCTTCCACTTTTTAGGATTCACATGATTAAAATGAGCAATAGAGATAATTCAGGATAATCTCAATTTAAAATCATTAACCCAATCACATCTGTAAAGTTGCTTCGACCATGTGAGTTATGACTGCTTGGAGAACATGTTATTCTGCCTACTACAATCAGCTCTTTTGGTAGGCAACATAGGTGGGTAGGAAAATAAATCTCAAATGCAGTGGTGTGTAAGACGTTTGTTTCTTAGATACGATCTATATAAATGATTCCCAGGTACTTTCTGGTCCTATTCCTCCTTCTCGTGGAAATTCCAAGGGATTGTGCTTGTGGACTGCATTTCCCTCACTTCCTCTGACTATTTGTGGTCTCATCCTGTGGTCTAGGTACTATTACAGATGCTGTGCATTGTCAGGAGTCACAGGAGCAGCAAAGTCCCTGCCTGCCCTCATGGAGCTTATGTTTTTATTTTATATTATTGTCATTGTAGTGAACATTCTACACATTAAAATAATTTTCCACGTATAGGTTCCCCATTTCATAGATGTATTTCAACATACCATGCCCTCCACCAAATCACCAAGTGTTCTTCCCCATTGTCCAGTGGGATCCACCACCTTTTGCCCCCACCTGCCCCAATCCCTTTTGGTCATCTCAGTTCTGTTACAAATGTTCCAGGGTTGGTTATGTTTCATCTGTTCCTTTGTTTTGTCTATTCATGTTCCACCTATGAGTGAGGTCATCTGGTGTCTATCTTTCTTTTTTTGTGTGTTTTATTTCACTTAGCATAATCCCCTCTAGTTCCATCCATGTTGATTCAAATGACAGGGTTTCACGTCTTCTAAGGGCTGTGGAGTATTCCACTGTGTATATGAACCACATCTTCTCTATTCATTCATCTGATGTTGGCACTTAGGTAATTTCCAGTTCTTAGTGATTGTGAATAAGGATGCAACAAACATGGGAGTGCATACATCTCTGCAGGTGGGTGCTTTTGTAGCTTTTGAGTAGATGCCCAGAAGTGGAATGACAAGATCATATGGGATTTCCGTGTTCAGTTTTTGAGGAATCTCCAAACTGTTTTCCATGGGGGCTACACCAATTTGCACTCCCACCAGCAATGCAAAACTGTTCCCTTTTCTCCACATCCTCATCAGCTTTTGCTGTTTCCAGACTTTTGGATAATAGCCAGTCTTTCAGATGCAAGGTGATCTCTCATGGTTGTTTTAATTTGCATCCCCCTGATAGGAACATATTTTCATGTGCCTGTTGGTCATCTGTCTATCCTCTTGAGAAAAGTGTCTCTCCAATTCTATGGAGCTAATATTTTGAAGGCGGGAACAGACTAAGAAAGATACTTTTGGATGATAATACACAGTATAAAAAACATACAGCAAGATAAATTTGGATTGAATAGTTGGGGAATGTATTTCCTAAAGGGAAGCATTTAAGCCCATACCAGAGTAGAAAGAAACAGATGTGCAGTGATGTGGAGGAAGAACTTGGCCAAGAGGAGAGGGAACAGCTACTGAAATGGTTCCTGAACCAACTGCAATGTGAAAAGAAAGTTGGAGCATATTTTCCTCATTATGATGACTTTCTCTCTTTCCCAGTAGAATTTGACTGGGTGAAATTTGTACTTCACACTTCAGTCTCAGGTTGAATACAAAGGCAACAGCAAATCTGAAAAGTGTGCATCATAATCTTCTCTTCCTGAGTTTCCTTCTCTCCTTGGGACCATAGCTAATGATTCTATTCATCACTGGATAACGCTGAGACTTGTTCTTCTAGGCTGGTGACAGGCATGCTATACATTCCCCCATTTAAAAATAAAGGGAGAGAAAAGAAAATGCTAAAATATCAAGAAAGAAGTCACTTTTGTAGAGAACAGGTTCCGTCTGTAATTTTTATGTCACATATTAGAGTACAGTACTTTTTAAGTGACAAGGGAAATATCTAGATGCCTTCCAAGTCCTAAAATTTCCCCCATTACTGAGGCTTGGGGCCTCAATTTATAAAACAAAGTAGAACCTTCTTGTGTTGTACAATTGCAATGGTCACCACACCTGTCAAAACAACTAAGCAAAGAAGTTGCTAAAAAATTATTGGAAATCTTTGTAACTTTTTGCACCTCACCTTAAGATAAACATTTGGAAAACTGACATGTACAAAACTGAGTGGAGAATATGTCATTGTGGAACCCTTCACGAGATTCATTGGATTGGACTGATCCTTTCCATTTTCTTAGTTTTGCTTGAGTTCTCATTTCTGCTGCCTAGTTCTCTGCTTTCCAAAATGAAGACTTCTGATTTTGAGATTGGGCAAAGAAATGCAGTGAGCATGTGGTTCTGGGTAGCAGCCATCAAAATCTGGATTCCTGGGTATGGAAGGGTGCCAAGTGCTGCTCTTTTAATCCCTACGGATGCACAAAAATGACCAAGTTTTACTTGCATTGGCAAAAATCAAGCAAGCTACTTAGCTTTAAGGATATAGGCATAGAAAGGAAGCAAATGAGATGCATTGTCTATTCAGCAGCCTACAGAGCTTGGAGATGAGCAGAGCTGGTACACAAAGGCAGCAATACATGGGAAGAAATGTCCAGAGTCTACTCTGGACACTCTTAACTGTGTGGACTTTAGTATCCCTCCCTAGTGTCTGCTGCAGCACTGGTATAATATTGAGCAGCCTCAATCAGACACATCTCAATATGATCAATGATGTGTTTTACACTCAACTTTAACAGTAAGCACCTGAACACATTAACTTGCACATGGAACATTGCGTTTCAAGGCAGGAGACCCATACCTGTGAGTTAGTGGATCTCCATCCTGGCTATTCATCACTGCTTCAGCCCCTTAAAGACCAAGTAAATGGACTCGTTGAAGATGGTGCCCACTCATAGTATTTTGCAGAACTCTTTGAGCTGATGCTAGCATGCAAAGTCTATATAAAACTTGATGGATTTGACAGCAGTTTTTTAGAAGTTTTTTTTCCCCCTCAAACATCTTATATTTTAGACCATAAAACAGGTTAAGGGAGATGATTATCTGCTTAAGATTTCAAAATGAATTAGATAGGGAGCAGGACCTAGAATCAAAGTTTTCTAAATCTTGCCATTTAAGAAGGCCATGAATATGTTAGTGAAAGTGTCAGAGCAAATATAAACTTGCCTTTCAGATGTCTTCAAAGAATTATTTTATGCCTCCTAAGAGTTCTCAGAAAACCTTATAGATACCCATAGCTTTCAATTACTGATTTGTTCCACAAATATTTATGAAGCTCTTTTTAAGGATCACAGTCTTTCTTAGCTACTTGAGTTACATCAATAATAGAATTGCAATAGGTTATAAGGTGAGCAGGGGAATTGCAAGTATTGAGTATCACCTTCTAGCATTAAGTAAATGTTCAAATTCGACCTTACTGTGTTGTGATCATTGAGGAAAACCTGCATGGGAGTGGACCTCTGGGGAAGTCTATTGCAGAAAGACAAAATAGCCAGAGCAAAGGTCTTATGACTAGAGGGGTGTGTGTGTGTGTGTGTGTGTGTGTGTGTGTGTGTGTGTGTGTGTGTGTTTCTAATGTGGGTCAATGAGGAGGTCTGTGTAACTTCAGTGAACTTGTTGCCCAAGGAATCCTAGGAGAAAAAACCAGAAGGAGCAAATCATAATGACCCATGTAAACCACTGTTTTTTGTTGTTGTTGTTCTTTTTTTTTCTGAATGACCTGAGAGATTTGGAGGGTTTTGATCAGAGGAATAGAATTTGATTTGTATTTCTAAAAGATTATTCTGGTTGAGAATAAAGTCTAGAAGAGTCAGAGAGAAAGTGATCACCCAATCTGTGGTAGAAATAGGGAATTTGATGAGATTTTTGTTTTAGACAGATTTTTTTAAATTTATTTTTTAATTTACTTGCAGCGAAACTCACTTTCTTGTGAGTATGTACAGGTGCATGAGTTTTGACAAGCATCAGGTAAATATCCCTTACTCAAGATACGGAATAGTCCCCTCTCACCACCAAAATTCCTTTATGTCAAACCCTCCTCCCAACTAACCTCTGCTATCCACTAACAGGGATAGCAGAGGGATATCCCTTTATATTTTCTTTTTCTAGAATGTTATGTAAATGAAAGCATGCAATATACAATCATTCTTTTTCTGGATTTTTTCTTAGATTAATGCACTGGCAATTCATCACTTTATTACATGGATTAGTAATTCTCTCCTATTTATTACTGGGTAGCATTTCATTGGATGAATTTTCATCTCTTTACTCACTGAAGAACATCTGATTTGTTTCCAGTTTGTTGACCATTAAGAAAATTGCTGTTACAATACCAGTACCGTTATTTTTTTGTGAATGCCAAGTTTTTACTTCATTTTAAGTAAATGCCTAGCAGTGGAATTTCCAAGTCATGTGAAAAATTTATGTATAGTTTTATAAGAAAGCGCTAGATTATTTTTCACAATGGCCTACCTACCATTCTGCATTCCTACCAGAAAGGTAAGAGGTTTCATTCTTTACGTTGTCATTAATGGTTGGTTGTATCATTTTTACTTTATTTTAGTCATTCTACTTAGCATGCAGTGGCATGGTAATATAGTTTCATTTTATATTTGAATAATAAATTGGTGTCATTTATCAATCACACATCTTTCATGAAATATTTGTATAAATCTTTTTCCCATTTTGTATTATTATTTTTGGAGCATTGATGAGCTTATTAATATGTATATACACACACATATATATGCATGTATATACATTCTTTGCCAAATATATGCTTATAAATTTTCTTTCCCACTTTGTGGGTTGTATTTTTATTGTCTCAATAAAGTCTTTCATAGAAACAGGATTTTGATGAAGTCTAATTCATTATTTTCTTTAGTGAACCATGGTTTTGGAGTCAAATTTAAGAACAATTTTCCCAGATCAATTTTTCTAAAAGTTATAAAATTGTACCTATTACCTTGAGGTCTGTAGCCTATTTTGATTGAATTTCTATACGAGTAAGAACACATTTGCCAATGTTATTTTTTTCTCACATGGTAATTCAATTGTCCCTAACACTATATGTTAAAAATATCCTTTGTCCACAGAATTACCTTGGTACCTTTGTCAATTGTCTGCCATGTTTGTGGATGCCTAGTTTCTGTTATGTTCTAATGAACTACGTCTACCCTTTTGTCAATGATACTCAATCCTGATGACTGTAACTTCAGAATGTCTTAAAATAGTGCAAACTTTCCTCGCTTTTATTAAGTGTTCAGACTATTCTAGTTCCTTTGTTTTCAACACAATTTTTAGAGCTATTGTTGAGATTCTATTTGTTTAGGCTACCATAACAAAAATGCCAAAACTGTGCTGCTTATTTGTGGCATTGTGAAGATTGGAAAGACACTAGTTTTATTGGATCAAGACTCAACTCTAATGACATCATGGAACCTTAATTACTTCCATACAGGTCCCATCCCTAAATATAGTCACAGTGAGAGTGGGTGTTTCAACATATGAATTTTACTGGGACATAAAGATTCAATCCATAACAGCTACCTTAAAAAATACTGCTGGGATTATTGCTAGGATTGAACTGAATTTATAGATCAATATTGGAGTATGTTTTGAATTACTTATTGAGATAAGGAAGAGATTGCTTTCTTAACTTCTGGAATACTCTATTGTCTGTATCAAATTTAGATGTGCTTTCAATATTTAATTCCATCAAATTTATAAGCACTAGAAAAGTATATACATATAAAATAGTTGATTTCTGGCAATGAATAACAAACCACCATGATATGTGAAGTCATTGACATATGATATGAAGAATAAAATCAGGAATAATTTGTGGGTAAGATGTTCATTATAGAGAATATATGAAAAATACTATGTATTTATGTAATTTTAAACTTGTTTTTCTTTTATACAAAATCATTGAAACCGACATACTAAAAATTTAACAAATGCCATCATTTTTATGTCATTTATTTTATCTTCCTTTGTTACATTTAATAAACTTGCAGATCTTTTCCATGTCGGGTAAAAATATGGTGTTCATTTTTCAAATCCTCTGTTAGAAGATCATTTGAATATCACACATTTTTATGCTCCTCAATCTCATATCATGATGGAGACAGTCTAGGTAAGTGGTTCTAAAACTTGGCCATGTATCTAAATTGCTTTTCAAGTTTGAAGTTTCAGTTCTCAGACCTTACTCGATATCTACAAAATTGGGATATCCAGAGCAAAGACTGAGAAGAAGTGAATCTGTTGTGGCCAACCTGAAACAAATCCAGAGTTGTATACCTGAGAATCACACTGCTAGAACAGCTCTAAGTTCCTTACAAAGAAAGCATGTTATAAAGCAAGGCACAGATGTTGATGGACTGAATTGTTAAACATATGTGAATTAGTTTCATTAATAAAATTATACGTTTGATACTATATTGTATTTTTTAAAATCATGCATTCTACTTGTGTTGAAAAACTGAGGTGGATTATGGTGTTGTAGAAAAGGCACAAAACAAAAGCCAATGATGAGACCTGAGGACATATGGTCCCTCCATTTCAAATGACACTAGGACAGTCCATCTTGTACCAGACACATCCACAGTCAGTGAACCAATAGATGCCAACAGGTCTATTAACCCTCTGGTAAGGGATTTAAGAAGCCGTTCATTCAAACAGGTTTTGTTTCCTTATTTGATTCAAGTGTCATAATGTGTGAGAGACCAGGTTTCTTCATTGCTTCAAGCTTGCTTGAGAGAGAGAGATGATCCTTTCTTGCAAACCTTGATCTTCTCCTCAGTTGATTCTCTGTGATGGAGAACCCGGTCTTCAAACTGCTGTAATGATGCCTTATTGCAGAGGGTTTTGTTCAGTGTCTGCCCCACTTCCTACATCTTCTTTCTGTATGTGAGGCTCCTTGGATCTGTCTTGAAGTTTTCAAAATTATCCAAGTAGTGTTCCACCTGACTTGGGAGCTACACTCCCATTCTGCATGTGTTGGGCATAGTCAGAATGATCAGTACAGCATCCCCTGGCCTCCTGGGTGTGACTTTCTCATTGCAGCTTCCTCCCCTCAACTGTAGATCTGGGCCCACCTGGTTCTGGCACCTTCCCCAGGGAGAAAACTTTCTCTGCTTACTTCCCTAGTTCCAGTGGGTTTCAACCCTGTCCTAAAGGTGATAGTGGGTTTGCCTCCTTTGCCTTTCCCTAATATTTAGGCATTTTATCCTTAGAATAGAGAGACATGCATGGTGGTTTCATGCCTTTCCTCCTGCATCTGCTGTTCCTCCCTCCCAGGCCTGAACCACAGGTGAATGTTCCAGCACTCTCGACCAACATTTTCCTGAGATCCATTGAGAAAATCCAGCCAGAGGGTGAGAACTCTCAATTTATTTGCCATCCCAGGGTTGTACACATTCCCTCTGACCTCACTTGTCCTCCCCACATGTCAACACTTCAGTGGCATTTTTCTGCCTGTGTCTGGTAGCTTTTGTACAGGAAAGCAAGTACCAACTACCTATCTTTCTCAGTCACACACTTGTGAGATTTTTAGACCAACTGATTATCCAGTGACCTCAAATCTCTGGTGCATTCAAAATAGTCAGAGATTCATCATTCATTTGCTTTTACTACAGTCCTTAAAGTGGGAAGAGGCTCTTATCAGCTTCTTATACCCCAAGAAGAAACACTGCCACTACTCTCTAAAGAAAAAAATGTCTAAAACCCGGATGGATTTATAGACACATGATAACAGTGGTTATTTCTGGGTAGTGGAATTAGCTATTTTATAACCTATTTCACTCTGGGTTGATCTGTACCTTCAATTTTTTTTTCTGACGGTTATTGCTTTTTTAGACAGAAAAGAAGAAATTTTATTTCAAAGTAAACTAGAGAAAATAATAAATGAGAGACTATGAATTAACTTTACAGAATGAATCACATTTCTATTCGTTGGACATACTGGCTAACCTACCCAGGCATCTACATTTTTAAAGCAGGGGTTCCTTATCCCAGGGCTGTGATTGCTGAAACCAAGGTTTGTTCATGGGTCAGGTTCCTCCTGACTGAGGTGCATTAAGCAGTGCAGGTTAGCTGGAAAGCAGAAACTGGGAGTTCTTGACTAACAAGCACAGCAGACCAAGGTGACCCAAAATAGGAAGCATCTATCAATTTCTTCCCCCTCTTCCATGCCTGCTTGCTGTAGCTGCAAACCCCCACTCCACCCACTTCACAACATTTCACTTCTGTCAATATTTAGGTCTTAGACCCATTTCCTCTGGAATGTTTTCTCAATGCTCCCAAATCTGAGCAAGTTCTTCCTCTCATGTATTTGAATGCCCTCATGTACTTACTATATATTTATTTTAACATCTCTTTGTTACTTATTTAAGATAAATTAACATATATAATTAATGTTTGATGTAACTTGGTTAGCAGCTCTTATAAACTGATTTGCAATGAGTTAACTATCAAGAAGCAATTTAAAGTTTATTTCTTACTTGTTTAAATCAAATTTTTATATAAGGAAGAAATTAAGTGGTACAAAAGTCTTGTACCAGTTTTTTCCTTCATCATTCATCAGAACTTGCTATCTTTTTAGACAATTTTACATCTTGAACAAGTAAATTGACTCTCACATAAGCACAAACTCATCTGGGGATGTGGAGTCAAAGGAACACTCAAAAGTTTCCAAATATTTCACAACTGGCTCTGTCAGGATAGGACTAAAATCCTAATAATGTGTGTACTATTTCTGATAGGCTGAATAATGAGACTCCCGCATGCAAAAAATGTCCCTGAAAACTGCATGTGTTAGATTATACAGAAGAGGGGAATTAGAGCTGGATATGGAATTAAAGTTGTCAATTACTTAAACTTGAAATCGTTCTATTACTCTGGATTATTCCAATATTATCAGATTATCCTTACAAGTGAAGAGGGAGGCAGAAGACAGAGTGTCAGAGAAAGACTTGATGTTAAAATGCTGACTTTGAAGAGGGAAGGAAGAACCATGAACCAAGGAACATAGGCATCTTCTGGAATCTGGAGGTGAGGAAATGGATTCTTCCCTAAAACTCCAGAAGGAACACTAGTCCACCTACACCTTCATTTTAGCTGAGTGAGACTCTGGGATTTTTGGATTTCTGAACCCAGACTTTAAGTTATTGAATTGGTATTGTTTGCTATAGCCCTAATAGGAATATAACACATCAGTAAATCAAAATATTGACTGAACAGTTCAGATTCAGAAGCTTTAGTGGTTAAAGTTACTGTGATATGACTGTCTAGAGGTATTTCTCTTAGATACAACCATTAGGACAGGTTTTCTAAAATCAATTTAAAAATTCATCCTAAGTATGTTTATAATGCGATCGTAGAAGAAAATGCCATAACAAAAATAAATATTATATGAATTTAATGATGGAATAAATGAACAAATATATGTTTGAAAGATATTCTCAGAAAAAGAGTACAGGTAGAGGCTGAGAAATAAGTTCTTGGCATTACAGAAAGTGGATTGGAAGAAAAAAAAAATATGGTGAGCACTGAGAGACCCCTGAGAGGATGGCACATAGCTATAGCCATCTTTTAATAAACCCACCTTCCATGCCAGGATGGCTCACAGATTATAAAAAAATAAAAATAACTGGCCTAAGATCTCAGGAGGTGGGCTAGTGGAGCAAAGAATGAAGGCAGTTTAATTGATCAGGAAAGAGAAGGTAATGATCAGGTTTCAGACAAAGTCTATACTTGTAAATATTTTGGTTTCTTATTCCTGCTGTAATAAAATGTCACATATTTTGTGGTTTGAAACAGCACAATTTTTTTTGTAAATAAAATTGAAGGTTATAAGTCTAATAGGAATCTTATGAAGCTAAAATCATGGCATTAGTGGGGCTTATTATTTCTGAAGTCTCCAGGGGAAAATATGAATTATTTTCTTGTTACTTCCAGGCTAGAGGCTCTGCAGATCTTCCTTGTTGTGTGACCACCTGTTCTAGTACTACTTCTGTTTTTATATTGCCTTATCTCCTTATCTCTTCGTTGACCTTCTTGCCTTTCTTTCATGAGACCACTGTGATTACATTTTGAGTCTACCCAGATATTTCCATCTCAAGGTCTTACTTTAAACACACTTGCAAGGTCCTTCTTGCCACAGAAGATTCTGGGGATTAGAATTACAACATCTTACGAGGGACATTTTTCAGTCTACAACATATAGAATTCTCTGCTATTTATGTATGATTTCTGATAATAAGAAATATCACTAGATATTCAGTGATGATAGATTGGAAGAATTAATATTTTGAAAATGTCTGTATTACACAAAGTGATCTAAAGACCCAATGCAATCCCTATTAAGATCCCAAAGACATTTTTCATAGGAATAGAAAAAAATCCTAAAATTCAAGTGGAAGTATAAAAACTACTGTATTATCAAAGCATTTGTGAGAAAACAGGAACAAAATCATAGTCACCACATGCCCTGATGTCAAATCATAATACAAAGCTATAGTAATCAAAACAGTACAGCACTGGCATAGCCACAGACATAGATCAATGGAGCAGAATGGAGAGACCAAAATTAAACCATTGCATATAAGGCCAATTGAAGTACGGACAAGTACCCAAGAATATATAATTGAGAGGATAGTATTTTAAAAAGTAGTGTTGGGAAAACTAGACATTTCAATCATATGCAAAAGAACAAAACTGGATCACTATGTTGATCATCTACAAAAATTAACTTGAAATGAATTAAAGATTTGATTGTGCTACATGAAGCCATAAAACTCCTAGAAGAAAATATGCACTGTAAAATCCCTGACATTGGTTTTGGCAATGACTTTTTTTTAACCTGACACCAAAGAAAAAACAACAAAAGTAGAAATAAGAAAGTGGAACTACAATACACTAAAAAGCTTTTTCTTCCAGCAAAAGAAACCACAATTAAATGAAAGGCAAATTATTGATCTGGAAAAAATATTTACAAATCATATTGCTAAGAAGGATTTAGAGTCCAAAATATGTAAGAAAATCAAACAACTCAATAAAAAAAAAAAAAAAACATTATTTTTAAAAAGGCAAAAAATGGCTTATGGACATTTCTCCAAAGAAGACATGAAGATGGTCAATAACTACATGAAAATATATTCAACATCACTGATCATCAGGGAAATGCAAATTAATTTATATCATTTCACACCTGTTGGAATGTCTGTTGTTAAAGAGACAAGAAATAATAAGTGCTGGTGAGGATGTGGAGAATGGAGAAAGAGGAGCCCTTGTGTACTGTTGGTGGGATGTAAAATGATACAGTCACTATGGATAATAGTATGGAAATGTCTAAAAAAATTAAAAATGGGACTATCATATGATCTATCAATTCTACTTCTGAAAATAGCAAAATCCGTAGTCTGAAAAGACATTTGTACCCCTTTATTCATTGTAGCACTGTTTACAATAGCCTAGATATGGAAACAACTGAAGTTCCCCTGAATGGATAACTGGATTAAGAAAATATGGTATATATACAGAATAGTATAGTATTCAGCCATATAAAATAGCATCTTGCTACTAATGACCACATGGATGAACCTTGAGGAAACTAGGCTAAATGAAGAAAGTCAGATAAAGACAAGTAAGTCATGATCTCATTTTTCTGTGGAAACTAATGCAAAATAAAAATAAAAACCAAGCTCTTAGATACATAGCCCATATCGATCATTGCCAGACTTGTGATGTGAAAAAGAAATGGGTGAAGGAATCAAGACTCTAGTTATTAGCAAAAGATTCGTGGGGATGTAGTATTCAGCATGGTGACTGTAGCTACTAATACTGAATTGTATGTTTGAAAAGTGTTAAGAGATTAGGTCTTATATGTTCTCATCCTAAGAAGAAAATCTTGCAACTAAGTATGGTAATGGATGTTAACTATGTACTTCGTGGTGATAATTTTACTGTGAATACAAATGTTGAATCACTATTTGTATACCTGAAACTGATATTATATGTCAATTATATGACTGATATTATGTCAATAAAATGTAGCTATATATGTGTGTGTATGTGCTATTTCTCGAAGTTTTGGAAAAGAGGAATATGGTAACTAGAATAAACTATACATTATCCTGGAGAAGTATTAAGGAGTCTTATTAATGTACTATGAGGGCTATTTTCTCTAAACATAAGAAAAATAGCATATTGCTGTAGATGCTACATGTATTTGGAGTGATACTCTCAGGGATACTAGAGTTGGTTTCTACACATAGGCAAAATGTGCTGCCATCATCACCAGTCTCTCCATTGGCTGTCCCATTGTTTTCCATATCTGCAGTCATGTTCCCTCATACTGCTCTCCACGAGATGGAAGTTGAGCCATGAGCAATGAAGCAGGATTTTTAAAATTACTCTAACCACAAGGCAATTCAGCGTCCTCTCTTACTGTCTTTCTCTATGTGAGTGTAAAAGGAGGCATAGAAAAGAATGACTTTGTTGTCAAGAATGGACTTTTTAATTTAAATGTTAATTTTTGTCATGAAAATTCTGACTGATAGTAGCATTAAAATAATACAGAATCCAACCTATTTTGGTAAATAGTTCAGATTCATTATAGCATTTGATAGCTGGAGCTATTTGATTTTCTCATTCAAGATATTATTTCTAATATGTGCAGATGCATCATATGTGGTGTTATGAATCTATCATTGAACAAGGAAGTCACGATTCATTTCCCTGTGGAGCAATGTCCTAGAAGGCAGATGAACAATCGAAACAAAAGAAACCACTAACAAATAAATTATGCACATCTATATATATAGAGATAAAAATCATAGTATTAACACTCCTTTACCATCTATTCCAGGTAAAAAAAATTAAGTTTGTACGTTTATTGTAGGCATTAAAATACAGCACTTCATTATTTTTTCATCCAAAAGGCAAAAAATTAAATCTTGTTGTGAGTATTCATTCGTGTTAGTTGCCTGTCTTAACTTTGAATCCATTTCTGATGCTTCCATTTTAAAGACAAGACTGTTGGCAGCAAGAGATTTCCAGACCCCAAAGAGTCTCTTTCTCCAGCCTTCCTCATCTCAGAAAATGATGCCAGTTAGTCAATACTTCAGTACAACAAATTAAATGTCATGTGTGATCCTCCCTGTCTCATCTGTGACCTCTAAATTCATGGATAGAAGACAGTGAGCAAAAGGGTTGTGTGTGAGCAGGGAAGGATGCTGAATGAAGAGTTGCGAACTCCGATGTTATGTCATCATTTTACACAGCCCTGATGTGGTGTACTGGGAACAGTCAAGATGAGTGCAATGTTTGTGAGACAGAAGAAGTCCTATGGGCTTCTGTTTCAAGGAATTTCAGCAAGATGAACAGGAAATTGAATAAAGATTAGAGACTTCAAAGAGACAGAGCTGTGTGCTATCTAGAAAAGAATTAAAAAAAAAAAAAAGAACAGGTGAGAATGGGTAGAAAAATCTGAAGCAGTTCAAATGTGTGTAGAAGGGGTGATTTACTGTTTAATTCAGAGAGGCATCAAGAGCGTCGTTTAAGACACATTAGCCTTCCAGTACCGGAGCACTACATTCTAAATCCAGAATTTTCCACTTGGGATAGACTTCTTAGAAACTCACTTTCCTCATATAAAATGGAGACTGGAGCACTATCCTAGATAATTGCTGTCTCTGAATTTTATGAGTTAGTAGATGAGATAATAGATGCACAGCACTTTGTGTGTATCTGGAATCTCGTTGTCACCAGAGGTGGAAAGACTGTGACACAAGTGAATGTGGGCTCAGGGACCTGCTTGCATCCTTGCAGAGGTCAAAGAAATGTGACCACGAGGTCGTATTTTGGACATGATTTGTGGGAGTCAAATACTTAATCCCTGTTCTTTCCATTCTGACAATTTCTTTTACATTTCCTTTTTGTTTGCTTTGTTTGTTTATTTCCCAGAGGGACCTTGGAGAAATAATTTGGAAAGAAGAAAAGACAGCGGACTCTCAGAAATATGGGGTTCCAAGATACAGAGATTCCCAGGATAATATAATAAAAAATACAAAAGAAAGACAGGAAAAAGGTCAAAGGGGCAAAAATTAGATAAATAAGGAAATTTCAGAGCAAAAGCAGTTTCGATGAAGGCCCAAAGAAGGTATTCTAATATAAGTGAAATTAGAGTCCTTGAAGGGGGAAACACAAGCAAACACATAAAAAGTACATCAGAAGTAACATTCAAAGTTCTAACTGAATGAAATGTTTTTGGAAATGGGATACTGGAAGAGTTCATCTGAGGAAACTGCCCTAGAAGTAAATTCGAAGACTCTTCTTTGTAAAACTGTTAGTTTATAAGGACTAAAAAAATTCTCTCAGCCTTTGGGCAAAGAGATCAAACTGCTTATAAAAGGAAGAAAATTATGTTGACATTCGATTTCTCAAGACTAAATATAAAGCAAGGGGACAGTGAGGCAGCATTTTCAAGAAACACAATGAAAGAGAATACGAGCAAAGAATGTAATTACCAGTCAAGTTGTGTTTAGAAACTGAGGCTATAGAACAGGTTTTAAAGAGACAGTAACTCAGGGTGCGCTGTAAACATCAGCCTTTCCCTAGGAGTCTACCACATGATGAATTTCATGTTATTCAGAGACAGCTAGAGAAACTTCGGCAAACAGGCCAATGGAAAGCATTTTAGTATATTTAACTGTGGTGGTATGTCTAAACTAAAGACAGTCACATGGGTGGAGAAAACCAGGTAAGCATATGTTCAGGTAAAGTGGGATGAATGCAAGTTAAAAAAAATAGGAGGATAAGGAAGAATAACGGTGGGTGGAGGGGGAGAGAATATTATCAATGACTTTTTTATTTAATAGGTGGAAGTCAAAGTATGCTAGCTATAATTGACAAATCCATTAGTAAGAGAGTAAAACAAAGATTAAAGACAGTATAAAAGATTTTAATGGACAGTAAAAAAGATGTAAATACAAGAACAAACAAAAAAGAAATCTTCCTAAGCAACAAAAGGCATCTGAATCATTACACATATAGTACACCTAGATAAAGAAGCAGTGACTATCAAACAATTCATATAAATAATGTATCAGGTTTCTGGATCAGATGAAGAAATTGCAAGAAAATATTGCTATTCATTTAGCAACTAAAATAAGTTGAATATGTAATCATATATTTTCTAAACCTGCAAGAATTGAGGATACAAGAACAACGAATGGGCTCAACTTCAGAAACTAACAATTTTAAGAACAAAGAAGAGATGAGAGAGAAATCCACAATGGGAGGGATGAAAAGAGAGTTAGCCTAAAATCTACTAAAATGTTAACATTTGCATTGGGACTGGCATAGCAGGTTTATATTTCAGGGTGGGTATAAGAATGAAAGAGGAACAGACTCCCATGAATTATCTCTTCCTTATAGCCTGATCACAGGATCCCTTGAAACTCTCCTTGCTTATGAGTCCCTTTCACTGTTCAGGGGAGAATGGAGCATTCTTCTTTCTTCATAAGGTTCATGTCCCTCCTCTTCCCTGTTTCTTCCCCAATCAGCTCCTTGCACGATTTTAGTGATAAAAAGTGTATTCTCTTTTTTCACTTTCCTGAGTCATTGTTCCCTTGCCAGCCTTTGACATAAGGTCTCATTCCCCTGAGGCTGCTTCGTAGGAGTGTTCTGAAGATTAAATGGAAAAATGTTTCCCACAGTGCTTGACATAGACACGCTCACCTTTCAGACTAATCACCCAGGTCTGGTCTCACGTCTCTGTCCTCCAGCACATTGGCCCAGATGTCTTCTCACAGCAGTGGCAATGGAGCAGGGACATTAGCAGGAATACACAGACACTTTTCTAGCCTTTATAGGCAGCACATTTGCTAACATTCCATTGGCCAAGGAAAGTCATGTGGCAATATCCAAAGTCAGAGTGCAGAGACAATGCAAAATTAGCTGACAAATGATATGTGATAAATGATACTTAATTGTATGTGTCTTAACTGGTCATTGGTGCTCAGATGTTGTGGTCATACTTCATGCTGGATATTTTCGTGAGGGTCTTTTTGAATGAGATTAACACTTAAATCATTGGCCTTTGAGGGAAGCAGATTGTTCTTCATTATAGGGGGATTTAAAGACCCGATCAGTTGAAGACATGAGTATAAAAATGAATGACCTCCCTGAACAAAAGGCAAGTCTGACAGTCAGCAGATGGCTCTGAAATTGAACTGCAGCATTGACTCAGGCTACTGGCTCCTCCTTAGATTTTGGACTTGCCACCTCTGTAATCATGTGAACCAATTCCTTCAAACAGATAGCAAACTGATAATGGGGATCAATTATATGGTGAAAGAATGGGAATAGTTGTGGTGAACTTAATGTATGAAAACATATTTTATTTTACAATGATGTACATCAGAAACTTATATAATGTCATGATGAAATGTTCCTTCAATAAATCTATTTTAAAAATAGATCTTTTTCTCTTTATTTACACAAACAACTGGTTCTATGCATCTGGAGACCTTTAGCAATTCATTGTGGATACAGGGTTGAAGCAGGGAGGAGTGAAGAAGATGGGTGCTTAGTGCAGTCTTCTACACTGTCCATCAAAGGATTGAAGAAGAAATAGTCAAGACAATACTCCCATTACAAATCAATGCCTTAGACTTCAAAACAGGATTTAAACAAAGAGCTATGGGAAAGCATAAAATAGTAATCAACTCTGCTTGAGCAGTCAATAAAGCTTCCCAGAAGCAGTGACATTGAATCTGGGTTATGGAGAATCACTGAGAAGTTCCCAGGTGAGTAAACTGGGGGATAAGACAAATGGTGAGTGCATTCTTGTTAGATGACACAGCACATGAAATGGACAAGGAATTGTGAAGGGACTTGGGTGACTTAAGGACATCAGGCTAAAGGGTCCAAAATTCGTAAATGCGCCATAAAAAGGTAGGGGGACATGGTGATGCTGACCATTATCGTGCCAAGGAGAAAGAAATTGAGTGGACAATGATGAGAAACTGAAGTTCTGTAAGACAACAAACTAACATACAAGATTTAAAAAAAATATTGAATGTGTCTATTTAACTATGAAGAAAAATAAGCATCAGGTTTGTTAAACAAAACAACAGTAGACAGAACAGATACTGCAAAGTGCTTTTCAACTTGAATTAGAAATTTCTAAAATGGACTAAAACTCTACACATCTTATGAAAATGTAACACATTGACTTAGCAGGAAGAATAACTTCAAACATTACTATTTTTTTCCTGTAAAACTGATATCAGAAGCTATTTTTGAAATAGGAAAAGTAAATGAAAGATTTTAGAAGCATAGAAACTGTATCCATTCTGAAGATATTAGAATAGATAGCATATACTTATGAAAATGGAGATGGAAAATAAGTTCAGCAATCATATAGATTACGACAAAATAAATCTTTATTGTGGGTATGCATAGAAATACAATGAGAAATACAATATATTATGGGAAAAATATGAATATGCCAGAGTCTGATATTTGTAATTAAAATTGCCATTTAACATTTGCTGGAGTTAAATTTGGGGCTTACAGAACTGGTACTTCATATTTTCCTGCCCAAACTCCAAGTGGAGTATCTTGATGATAAGATTTGTGTCATTTATTGAACTCCGGTAGCCCTTCAATCGGAATTTATTCCACATAATAAACACTTGAGAAATTAGATGGAAAGAAAAGACTGCTATGGTCCAACACTTCAGACTGGGGGACTCTGGTCTTCCTCTGGCATCGACAACACGTAGGGTCCTATCTTTTTGTTGTTGTTTGCACTAAGCCAGTGCTGGCATCAAACAGTTGTTGGTACACAATTTGCCTGCTGACTACAAGCCTGTCAAAGAAGCAATTGTCCATCAGAGCCCTCATTCTGCTCAGCACATGAGCACAGGGTTCCTTAGACATTCTAGCACTCTGCTCAGGACCTACAAGAACCAGACCGAAGGCACATAGTTAGCTTACAGTGCTACAAAAATACCCTAGGCTAGGTGGAATAAACAAAGTTTAAATAAACATGTTCTCGAAACTAGGAAGTTCAAGATCAAGGCAAATTTGCTTCCTGGTGTGAACTTTCTGGTGTGCAGATGGCTACATTCTCTTCTGTGTCCTCTCAAGTAGTAGGGTGGGAGTATGAGAGAAAGATTGAGAATGCTTGAACACTGCATACCTCTCTGGTATCCTTTCTTATAATGACACTAATTCCATTCATGAGTGCCCCATCCTAACTGTTTAATTATCTCTCAAAGGCTGCACCTCACTTTCCCATTGTGGATTATGGCTTTAATTTATGAAGTACGTAGGGTGTTGCGGACACAAACTTTCAATTCATAGTACCCAAATCAAGTACTTCTATAGACTTGTGTACCCTCATTCTGCCTTGCTACTCACTAATCATCCCTTCCTATTAATGACTTTGATTTTAACAAGAAAAAAATGAGGATTTTTAAATAAATAATATATATTATACAATTTTATATGGATTTTATAAAATCTAACTAAAGTACTGGGTTTAACCGATAAGGATACAGTTCTTTTGGTGTGTGATTTGGGGAAATTCATTAATTGTCTTTTATTCACTTTCTTCTAAATAATGTCTGCCTCTTAAGGTGGCTTATAAAGTAGAGAAGAATATATGCAAAGTAGTTAATTCAACCCAGTCAATCACTAAGGAACTGGAAAATGTTAGATTTTTTTTTATTGTTATAACCAGCAGGATAGCAATTTTATGCATATTTACACAACCCTGTGTACATTCAAACACACACAAACAACACAAATACCTGTTCTCTATGAAATCAACAATGAAGCATGCATGCAGGAGCATTTATATTCTCTCTCTGGCTCTTGAGGTTATAGTTCCAATTCGTATGAAAGTGAGGATTTATGGGACTCCAATAGCATTAAAAACAGAGAGGAAAAATGAATAGCACTTTATTGTACAACCTTTAGGACTTTGTCTATATAATTATATAAACTATGTATAATAAACCAAAAGTCCCAAATGGTACTTGAATTTCTTTTTTTAAACTTGTTTTAGAATCTGAAAATCTATACCATTTGCATAATTATTTCGCATCCCTAAAAACTCACCTTGCAATGACAAAAGCATATTCAATGAATATTTATTAACCTGCCATGATTATACATTAATTCTGTGTCACTTAACTTACGTATTCTTCAAACTTCACACCATAGAGTTTAGTGATATAAACAAATGTCTCAAAGCAAATTTGACTGTAGATGATGAATAGCTATGCTTTTGAAGGTGTGGGGAAGAACATGTCTACTTCTTTGTTTATCCACTCAATAATTGGTGCCTACAAGAGATCTGCGTATTTCTTGTAAATTACAGATTCTTGAAAAAGTAATGTCTGTGGGAAATTGCCTCCCTAATGTATTATCAAGTCTTTATACATACTCTCAATTTAATATCTGAAAGTAGACTATAACTGTTGAAAGAAGAGTTAATATGAAGACAGTGGATATAGGAGAATCATGGGACTCCAGGAAGAAAATACTGATCAAAGTCATAAATTGGCAACCATATATCAGATCTTCACTATTTCATAATTTACTGGTGAAATTATTCTTCAAAAATACATTCTATCCATCCAAGATCTTGGATTTTCCTATACAACACATTTACTTACGTGCTGAGATTTATGAATCTTCATTGCCTAATGAAAATGCTACAGTTAGCCTGAAAGCACACCAGTATATGTTAAATTTCATCATTTAGAAAGTCTTTCACATACATCAACCTAGTAGGCAATATGTAAGCAGTAATTACTTTATTCTAGGTATAATGATAACTCTGAGGCAAGTATTTTCTCAGTATGATGGTCTCCCAACAACCCAAGGAAGGTGTATATCACTCTCATTTTACAAATGTGGAAGCAGACACAGAATACATATAGAACTTGCCATTGTTATTCATGAAGTAACAAAACTGCTCTGGTTATATATGTATACAAAGCTTGTGTTTTTTACCACCTTAATACAATGTTTTATCCCCTCTGATGACTTCCTTCACTTTAATTTCATCTCTTTTAGCCTGAAGATATTTTTCAGAGTCAGTACATGAGGCATGAGATCTTTTATGACATAATACTCTCAGATCAGCAATATACTTATGTGTATATGTGCTTTGTTTTTTAAGCGAATTACTTGAGAAACAGACCAAGTGGTATTCATATGCATATCTCACTTTCATCTAGTGAAAGACCTGAATATAGAAAGTGCTAGAGAAGATTCAGACCACAGAACAACTAGGAATTCAATCATTCTCCAGAAACTCCAGAAACAAACTCCAGAAACAAACTGAGGAAAAGCAGCCTAGAAGCTATAGAGACACAAAAGCAATCATGACAACGAGGGGGTAGGCAATAACATCAGGGTTCAGCGCTACACCTCAGATTCAGGATTTGGGATTCAGTCACAGTGAAGGTGGGGTGGAATTGTGGGAGAAAATAGGAATCCTGGAGAGTTGCTCTAGAAGCATCAAAGATTATATGTTGAGATCCAAAACATGTTTCAACAAATTTATGAAGGTTGAAATCATACCAAGCATCTTCTCTGATCACAATGACTTAAAACTAGAAATCAATCACAAAAAGAAAGCTGGAAGACTCCAAATTAACTGGAGACTAAACAGTATGCTTCTGAATGACACTTGGGTAAAAGAGAAAATCAAAGAGGAACTTGAAAAATACTTAGAGACAAATGAAAATGAAGATAATAGCTGCCAGAGTCTATGGATGCGGTAAAAGCAGTACTTAGAGAGAAGCTTGTTGCAATCCAGGCCCACATTGAGAAAAAAGAAAAATTTCAAATAAACACCCTAACCTTACATTTAAAACAATTAGAGGAAGAAGAGCTATCAAAGTCAAGAAGAAAGGAAAAATCAAAATTCAAACAGAAATAAGTGAAATAGAAAACAAAAAGACAATCCAGAAGAGCAATGAAACCAAAAGTTGGTTCTTTAAAGAAGTAAACAAAATTGACAACCCAAACCATTGGCTCAACTCACAAAGAAATAAAGGATAAAATAAATTCTCATAGTTAGAATCAGGATGAAAGGGCAGAAGTTACAACAGATACCACAGTAATGCAGAACATCATAAGGTACTATTAAGAGCAGCTCTATGCCATTAAATTGGATAGCGTTGGCCATGGACAGATTTTCAAGAAAATACAGTGTTCCAAGACTGATCCTGGAAGACTTGGGAAACCTGAACAAACATTCACAAGCAAAAAAATTGAAGATATAATCAAAAGTCTCCCTAAAATAAAAGCCCAAGACCAGATGACTTTTCTAATGAGAGTATAACTGAATAATCAGAAACTGACACACTCACAGTCAGTTAATCTACGATAGAGGAGTCAAAAGCATATGACAGAGAAAGTCTCTTCAATAGATGGTGATGGGCTGACTGACAGCCACATGCAAAAGAATGAAACTAGACCACTCTCTAACATCATTCACAAAAATTAACTCAACATGGACTAGAGACTTGGACATAATACCAGAAACTATATAATTCAGGGAAGACATACCATGACATCAGACTTAGTTCTTTGGGAACTCAACACCAGCATCAAGGGAAACAAAAAGAAAAACAACTGGGACTACGTCAAACTAAAAATCTTCTTCACAGTGAAAGAAAACATCACCAAACCAAAAAGACAACCTAATAACTGGGAGAAAATATTTGTGTTTCTTATTTCTGATAAGTGCTTAATATCCAAAATATACACAGAACTCAGAAATGCGATAACAAAAAAAATTTAATAAAATGAAAAAAATGGGACTGGGAATTGGAGACATTTTTCTGAAGAGGATATACAGACAGTGAACATGAACATAAAAAGATGTCCCTATTCACTGGTTATCAGAGAAATGCAAATGAAAACAACAATGGGATATCACCTTACACCCGGGAGACTGGTTGTTATCCAAAAGTCTGGAAACAACAAATGTTGGCAAGGAATGGAGAAAAGGGACCACTTTTTCACAATTCATGGAAGTGCAAATTGCATGGGAAACAGTATGGAGACTTTTTAAAAACATGAATATGGAAAAACTCAAGATCCTGCCATCCCATTTCTGGATGTTTATCCAAAAGATACAAAGACACTAATTCATAGAGATTTCAGTTTATTACAGCCCTATTCACAATAGCTAAGAGCTGAAAGCTACCTAAGTGCTCAACAGCAGATGAACGAATAAAGGAGATGTGGTATATACACACAGAGGAATGCTACACAGTCCTTAGAAGAGATGAAATTCTGTCATTTGAATCAACATGGATGGATTCGGTGGGATTATATGAAGTAAAATAAATCTGAAGAAGAAAGATAGATATCAGATCATGTAACTTACAGGTGGAATATGAATGTAAGAGAACAAAGGAACAAATAAAACAAAACCAACCCTTGGACACTTGCAATAGAAATGAGTTTACCAATAAGAAATGAGCCTTGGAAGGAGGCGGACAAGTGGTGGTGGAGACCACTGGACAATGGTGAAGAACACTTGGTGATGTGGTGGAGGTTAGGGTGTGCTGACATATATCTTAGGGTTAGAGAAACTGCACATTTGAGGAACCTACACATATGAATTTATTTTAATGTGCAAAAATCAAAGTTACTCCAATAAAATATTTTTTAAAAATGTGCTAGAGAAATTAATTTTATTCATACATATTCATAGAAATTCTAATGATAAATGAATCTAAGTGAGTCTAAAATATTATCTAAACTGAGGACATTATAAGTTATATAATGTAGTTTGATAACCTTTATCTTCCTTTAGAAAAGACGTCTAAATAGGATGGATGGAATTTGCATATAATTAGATAAAAAACCAACAGTGAACTATTTCAAGTTCTTTTATCTTTCTTGAAATAAAGCCCCCAGACCAACAGTGAGGTAGTTTCAATGAAACGAATCACCCATTTGATAGAATATATTAACATTTTATTCTGATAAGATTCATAGCAATCAGTTGTCCTTATTTACACCTAAAAAATTAAAGAACAGGCTACCTGCAAAACTTGCCAAGAACAGTTCATTTGTCTTTGAAACAGATAGAATTTATATGTGATAAGTTAGTGAAAAGTATCATGATAGACAAGTCTGGAGTAAAATGTGTAAGATTTTCTAAATGTGATCCAGGAATTTCTTTTCTAGGTAGTCATGTCCTTAAACATATAGAAATTTTGTGGACAACAGATATAAAATAAATCCTATAGCTAGAATGAGAACAATTTCCTATAATCTTTCCATTTTCAGTTGGGAAACTAAGCTCTGTTTAAATCACAAGGTCGGTACAAGGTTGCAGCATTAATTGTTGACAAAACAAATCGGTTTCTGATTTGTAATTGCTGATACTTTTGCCATATCATACCACATAGAAAATAGTATTAAAATGTTTTTACTTGCAATTGTCCTTTACTTTTTCTGTAATACATTTTAGCCATACACCTAGAGTATTATTAATCTTCTAATTTTGTGGAGTAAGGATTTCCTCCAATTTGAATATTTCTTTAAAATGTACTAGTTCCCCTTGCATCTTAATAATTACTTTTTCCTTTTCAAGTTTACTAAAACTTTTTTTCACAAATTATTTTTTGCAGTAGCTAATCATAATGATATCTATTTTAATAATGTTTTTGACTTTGCAAAACATTTGCACATATATAATGGGACAAGTAACAATCCTGTTGTGTGTGTATGTGTATATACACATACACGTGTACACATACACACATGTATAGATAGATAGATATAGATAGTGATGGGTGACTAAAATAATTTTGTTATTTTCCTAGTAAAATTAATTCACATGCTTGCTATTTCAGTAGAAACATTCCCGACTCCATACAAAGGCCCATCTTGTATGATTGGTCCACGTTCCCTTGCTGACTTCACCTTCTTCCCCTTACTGACCCCACCTGCAGTGGTCTTCTTCTTGTCCACTAACTGCATGCCGACCCTTCCCAACTCAGGGTAATGCTTCCTTTGTGAGAACAATGTCCTTAGGCAGATAAGACCCTCTTTCATTTTGCTTCATTAGATAGTATTTATCCTTTGGATTATAACTCAAACATCACTGCTGTTCCTGATCCCAAACTTGCTCCTGGTCTCCTGGTCTCCTGGTCCTGTTATATGTCTAAGGCCCTATATGTATTCCCATAATGGCACTCAATGCAGGCAACTTGATGCCATTTTAGTGAACATTTGCTAAGTCTTTTGATGTCTTCAAAAACTTTAAGCTCCAAGAAGCCTGCAAATATGCATTCCACTTAATTCTGCATAAATGCCATTCAAAAGTTAGGTTGCTTCAAAGACTAATTTGCTACTATATCCTTTATGTTGGGGAATTGATGGGTTCCAATGGAAATTTGATGATTTGAGTCCTTCATATAGTTGAAGTCAAAGAAAAGTAAGAAGTAAAACTGGATTCGTTTGAAGATTTCTTTACCAAGCATGGTATGAAGACCGGAGCATCCAGAGGATGCCCAAGTTTGACATACCCGTCACCCTCAGTTAGTATCTTTTACCAGCTGTGTTTCTCAATTCCTATAGTTTTTCTACTTGACTGTACTTAGGTTTCTTCATGGATAGTAGGCTCAAGGTAGTTAGAATTCTTGCATGGTGAGCTCATGATCCCATGAGCTAGTGTTCTAAGAGGAAAGTAATGAAAGGTTCTAGGCTCTTAAGTCCTTGACCTTGATCTGGTACTATATAAGTTTCATCATTGTTGTTCGTCCACCACTCACGTAGCTTACACAAATTCAAGCAGATGGGAAAATGAGTCCATTTTGCATTGCAATGGGGAAATGGATTGAGCATAAGGGGAGGGAAGAAATTCATGACAGTCATCTTGGAAACAATCCCCACAACATGTGTAGGATCATATTTTATTGTTAGATCCTAGTACTGTTCCTGGCCTCGAGTAGACAACCAATGAATATTTGTTTAATAAACGAAAAAAATGAGTGTCAGAAGAGTCAAGTATTGTTCAATATTCAGCCCCTGGTAAATGATGGAAATGGGAATGAGAAAATAAGTCTTTTCATTTTAAGTCAAATGCTGTTTTCATGACAGCACGTGGCAGTGCTCAGTGATCTATGGAAGGAATTAACAGGCATTCCTGTGAGATAAAGGACAGGATGGGAGTCACCATCGGAATGCCCAGGGCAAGAAGGATAGACTAGGAAGAGGCCAAGAGATAGAGTCTCAAGACACTCAGCACATTACTGATTCTTCAACGTTTTTTTCTTCCCCGCAATTAATACAATAGTCATTTCTCTCAAATTATTTAAGTGTTTTCCTCTTCAAAGGAAATGAATAAGACACTGCTGATTAAACAGTTCAAGACTTCAGCCTGGAACCCCAAATGAATGAAGGCTTGATTCTAGCCAGTGAAGGTAGAGGCATGTGTTGTCTATTGTGAAATTCATAGTTAGCAGAAAGCAAACCAGATCCGCACGGGAGAAAAGTGTATAATGTCTGTTTTTATATGTGGTGCATGAGCCTAGGAGCTGCCTGTGTGGTTTTTACCAATTCATTCAAATCTGGGATGTGTGAGAAACCTTTTCACAAACATGCTCCTTGTAAGATTTCTGGCCTACATGTGAAAACATTTTATCTTGTGAAACTTTCATTTCCATGAACATTTAACCAAACCAAAATTTACTCCCAGGAGATTAGCACATCTCCAACAAATGTTCTCTTTTTTTTTTTTTTTTTCATCAGTCCTTTTGTTTGAGGGATGAGATGGAAAGGAGACTTCAAGTGAGTAGTGCTTGTAATCACCACACTTGTCATGTTAAAACATCCTCTGATGAATCATGACAGCGTTCTTTAGAAAATGAGGAGTTAATCTCTGTGAATAGCAGGGCTACATGGGAATAGAGGTCTGAAGATGGCATTTTAATTTGCTCAAGCAGAAACTCTTGTCAATCTGAGCATTGGTAGTGGGGCATTCTAATGAAGGCTTTTATGTTTACTGAAGATGTGCAGATGTTTCCTTGGGTGATCTTATAGCCCAGGACCCCTGATTAGAACCCTCTAGGCCAATGCTAGTTCTGGCATATTTGTAAACTACCTAATTCATTCCCTAATTCATAAACAAATGCTGCCTCAGATTTTACAACCTGTAAAATCCCAGATTTAGATTTTTTTGGCAAATAAATCTTTCTATCAAAATATCTTCTATGCTAAGGAAGATGAGTTTTGTGAAACTTTCCGTTTCATGAACATAGGAGGACATAGGAGGCTGATTTTGATGAGGGAGGTATATTCATGAGTAAATGATCCACCTTCATCTTGAACAAAATTTCAGCTTTTCCATAACTGTCTGAGATAGTCCTAATACTTGTGGCGACACGAATAGGTTGCCTCAGAAACACAACTGACTGACCAATACAAGACGACTTTCAGCACATGCTACTCTCTTGAATCAACAGTGATCAATTTACTAGCCTGCATTCAAGGGTTTAAGGTCAGCATGCATGCATTTATGTTCCACATTAAAAGGTTTGCTTATGTCATAGCTAAGTGTGGGCATTGCTACTTAACCTTTTCTTGGTAACAGAGCTTGATTAGTCTATACAGAAAGAAATCAGAAGAAATGAATATATGTTCCCTCTGTTTTATCAAAACAGGTTTTGATGATTAAATTGTAGACTTTAAAATACAGTTCTATGTATTTTTCAAAGGTAGATGCAATTAAGGGGCTCCTTCAGTTTATGTTCTCTGGTAAAGAGATAGTGAGGTAAGAAAAGTGATCGCTAGTGAAAAAAACAAAGGTCATTCTTTCAAAAATTAAAGACCCAGTAACTTCATCATATATTTAGAAATTTATCTTTACACCTGTAGTCCTCAGCAATACAAGTGGCCAGGTCTGCTAATGGGCTGCCCTGAGGTAGCACCTGTATAGGAAAATTTTGTGAAAAATCACTGAAGAGTTAATGAATTCCTGGGTGTTTCCTAATGTGGAAGATTCTTTTTGGGCTTCTTGACAGATGCAAGTTCCTGTGGGAAACCCCTCTGATAGCATCAAAGGAAGTCCTTCTTCAAATCCAGTGTCCTTGTTGAACTGAATTTTGAGGGTGGGAGGACTTCGTTTATGGCTAGAATTCCCTCTGCTCTAATTCCTTAGCCAGAGTCTCTGACATTGGGACAGCTTTAACAGAGAGAGCTCTTGCTCTGATGCCCAGAAGATCTTCTTATTTACTCACTCCACCCCACAGGAAAAGGAGAAGATGCTTTGCTTTTGGGTGAAAATGAAAGATAATGTCGTACAGGTTTTATTAGTGAAGAACCTGTTGATGATATTGTATGAAATTTAAAGACAACCTGGGGAATCACAAAGTGATTAAATACATCATTTACTAATACATTTTCAATTAGCTTTGCTTTTCTCTGCTCATGATTGTCAGTAATTCGGAGATATTGAGAAAATCCTTTGTATATGTGTATATGCATGGAGAATGAAAGAGAGATCAATCCGTATCTCTGACTAGCATTGAAAGAATGGCTTCTTTGGTCTTTACAATCTGTTCGGTTTGAACAACAAAATCCTCATTGTTTCTTAGCTTTTTCTAAAGATCATGCTCCTATCCAAGAGCCAAGAAAGTCCAATGTCATTCCATAATAATTATTTTTGTTGCTGTTCAAGTGGCATTGCTTTTAGGGGACAAGTTATCCTATTGAATATATATACGTGTGTTGTTTTTCCATGTAAACTCTTGACTTGATTAATGCATATGTTCCTTTTTGTGTCTACTGTGTCCCTTCCAAAGGTTAATCTTCATTGAACACTTTAATTTATTCAATGAACTCATGCGTATAGAGCCCAATATTTCTCATTGTGTTTTGATAGCCACTGGAGCTTAGAACATGGATGCCATCCAATGAGGTGCAAATTGAAACTTGTATTAATTGAAACTCTATTAAGTTGCTTCATGCATGGTATTGCTTGTGATATTCACAACCACTTTTGATCTTTATTAAACAGACATGATCCCCACTTCATGGATGAGGAAAAGACACAAATAGTTCAGAAATAATATCAGAACTGGAGCCAAGCTTCATTTATTTTTTGCATTTCAATTATTATTAATCACTTCAATTATTAGAAAAATATTACTCTATATCAGGAATATATTAGTTTATATCAGTAACATGGTACTTTATTGAACATAATTATTTTAACAAACACTTTTCTCCTAAAGATAAAGTATCTTAATAAAGATTCATAAACTCACATTGCATTATGAGTACATTACATAAACTGTGTCATTTTTGGAGCTAAAAATCTCTTTCTTACTCTTAACATTACCATAATTGAAATCTAATACACAAACAATAAAATACTCCTTCAAAGGGTACAATACAGTGAGCTTTGGCAAATGCAGACATCTAACTAACCATTTTGTAAATCAAGATATAACACATGGGAACCAGATTTTAATCTAGGCATTTCCCAATGAGACCCTCTCAGACTTGATCTCAATGCTTGCACATAGGTTTATGGGACCACTGGGAGCCTTGGATTTGGGATGGTTGTTGACTCAATGCAGTAAGCCTGGTGCCAACCCAGGATGTCACTTCCCTTTTAAATTACCCATCAACCTGGCCTGATTCAAAGTCCCCTGTGGTGGATGACAAAGCAAGGCCATCCAGAGGAAAGGTTGGTAAATTTTCATCTTCAATACTTCCAGGAAGCAAGCTTTTTACAATTCTTTCTGGACCCATGTTTTGTTCTTATTTCCTCAAACATTTTTTCCCCTCACATCCTCATCCTTCTATACACCATTAATCAGAGGAAGCATCACTTTCATCTGAATAAACCTAGTTGCCCACTGCTTAAAGAAAGACACACTCTTGCTTTTAATCTTCTTCTGTTTAAAGATACATATAAAAGACAATTTTTGAAAAGAAAACCACAGGTAATTGGGCAGATATTTTCTGCCAAATGTTAAAAAAATATATATACCTGTAGGCAGAAAGTTTAGAATGTAACTGCTGGTCTACCATTAGGAAACTGTTCTGAAATAATTCCTCTGTGAAAATGGGAGTTACAGCCTTTTACATGAGATGTCAGCTGAGAGTAATGTGTGAGAAATATTAGATGACTCACAAAGGAAAATTCTCCTGTGAACGAAAGGAAGTAGTCAACCAAGAACAAATAACATTTCTATAATAGCAGCATTTGTCGCTTAAGAAAGCAACATAAAAGTTTTGTGTGTCCTTCCCTCTGTGTGAAAGTAAAATATTTCTGCTTTGAAAACACATAACACTGGTTGCTAACAAAAAGGAAATGAGGGAAAACAGACTATCACGTGTGTTCAAAACACATGAAGTGCTTGTTGTTTACTCCAGGATAAGCTCATTCATGAAGCATGAAAATAAAATCCTCTTTGTGCTCCTTTGTAAAAATATATTAAGCCCATCTGGGGCTCTTTTCCACAGATATGTCAAACTATGGACTTAGCAACTGAAAAGAGAATTAGGAGACTAAAAATAGCAGAAGCAATGTGCTGTGTTTAAGAAGGGATCATGATATGCTCTACAAATATCTCTGAGGTGGAATACAGGATAGTCTCTGAGAAAAATGATCACATGGACTTAAAATCATTAGGACTTTTCATTTCTAATCATCTATCTGAAATTTATGTGACTTTGTTTCAAGCTATGTGATAGGCTTCTTAAAACGTAATTGAAAGTCTTAGTTTAAAGGCAGCATAGGGAAATCGCATATAAAGTTGCACAAATAGGTAAGTACTTAAGTATATAGAGATACATATAAATACGTAAACACATATATTTATGCATGTGCATTTAGAGAGATATCCGAGAAATCATATTGTTATTGAAAAAAAAAGAAAGAACTTGTTAATGTCAATGAGCATTTCATCTTTACATTCTGTTCTTCTTAGTGTGTTCTTTTCTGTCTTTATAAATTCAAAAATGATGTATTTGGGGATTATTTGTGCAAAAAATGCTCAGAAAGATCATGTAAGGATATGTGAGCCCTCAGAACATCAGTAGTGACAATATTGGGGAATTTGAATTTGTCTTTTTCAACTCTTCAGCCTATGCACTTTCCTCCATCTGGGCTTGAAATAGAAGGTACCCAACAATATAATGGTTAGATGTGTTCTCCTACATAGCTTGTGCTCCTAATCTTTATATATTTTACACAAATATTTTTAAAACTTTTCCATTCTTTTAAATCTGGCAGTCCTTCCATGTCAAGTACCTTTAATAAGCAATCTCATCTTTCATTTGGCAGAGAAAACAAAATGAAACTGGAGTTCCTTCTTCCTGACTAAAAAAAATCTGAAAGACTGCCTAAGGCCACCTAGTTCAATAGTCACTATCACTTAGCCAAATAGGAGAGACTACTCTCTTCCTCTCTATTAGTCCCCAAAGCTTTAACAAATTATAGGGGAGGGGTGAGGAATTCTCCCTCATGTTCATGTGAACATACAGGAGCAAATAGGAGTGTGTCCCATGCTATACTAAGACTTCTAATTTTAAGACTTTCACTTCCTAACTAACTAACCAGCAACCAGAAGACACAACAAATGGCAAAGAGAGAGCTAGTTAATGGACTTCAAAACAAACCAACAAAAAACGCTGAGCAAGATTGGAATTGTGGACAAGAATGGGAAGCCAACCTTGCATTCCAGACAGGAAGTCCTGCTGCAGAAAATCACCTGTATACCTTCACAGCAGCATGGGACAAAGAAGTGGTGGAAATTCAGGTGAATCTTATAGAAACATTCTGGAGTTTGAGTGTATATGAACATAAGACAGGTGTCTGATACTTGGAAATTTTGAAAACAGAAGAGCAGGTAACAATGTAAATAGCCTTATATGAAAGGTTGGCTGTGCCTGCTGGTTGGAATGGCAAGGATATATGTGTATTTCCTTTGGGCTTAGTGGACAAAGCAAAGCACATTAGTTTATTCCCCATGAATGTCAGCCTCAGCATGGAGGATGTGGGATATATAGGTTTTCCCCCAATATCCTAAAGTAGAGGGTCCTACAAAATCTTTAAGTTAAATGAGGTGTAGAAACAATTACTATTAATTTATATGGCAAAATGTTTCAGCATCTGCAAAACAACTTATCAAATAACACGCAAAACCTAAACTCCCACTAAAATAAAATAAAAACAGGAAAGATATGATAAATATACAACTGTATAAAGTGGGTCCTGAGGAAGAACCTCTTACTCTTTGAGATGTTGATGCCTCCGGACAGTGACAGTAGAACTGAGGTTGCCAGTGGGAGTGGGGTAGAGGGTGAGAACAAAGTGGACAATAGGGAAGAATTCTTGTATTTTGGCAGTGGGCAGGGTGTGTTGTCATGTATCTGAGGAATGAGGAACCTGCACATATGGGCTTACATATTTTGTAAATCAAAGTTACCTCAATTAATATTAAATTAAGGACTGGAGTTACTAACAATGCCAAATTCAAGCAGTGATGGACCTGTCACACAATTGTGATAAAAAAAAATCTCATCATTCACATCAGGGAATTGTGCAAATTTCTCAGGAAAAGTCTCTAAAAGAAACCTAGTCCTAGGACTTCTAAAAAAGTGGGTTTTTTAACTCTGTTTCCTATAATTCTCTTTCTCACCCCTTGGAGGAACTAGAAGGAGAGGAATGGAAGAAAATAGTTTCCAAAAGTCTTAAACGTAAGGCTACATTTATCAGAAATGCATAAAATGATCATTTCATGATAAATCTCAGAAATTACAATACTATTTAGACCTTTATTTCATCAGTGTTGATTATAGAGGCAATCAAATATCTTGTAGTTGACATGTTTCTACTAAAACAACCTCACCAGAAAATTCATGATATACTTCTGTTATATTTGGAAGAAATTTCCAAATTTTCTTTCATATGCAAAAATCAGAGAAATTAACTACATGACTGCTTAATTCATTGATTTAAAACAAGTAAGTGTCCAGTTCCCATTGAAAACTATCAAAGCATCAAATTTTATTTCTGTTAGCTCTAGAAATGTATATCTTTTATGTCTACTGTTGGCATTTTTATTTGAAATTTGATTTTTTTCTCCATGTAAATATCATGTCCCTATATTTTATTGTTGATAGTCAATGGTACTCTCTACAGGGGAAGACCCAGTGTATATCACTGCACATTATTTAAATTTGATTCTACTTGCAATTTCGTGTCTGATTAACTTCATCTAGGACTTCATAGCAGAAGAAAAATAACTCAGAAAATAAAAGCTGTATATAGTGGTCATTGGTTTATTTTAAATCCATTTATGCTCAAGACTATGTGGAAGTTGAAAGAGTGAACCCTACATAACCAAGCTTGAACAGTTTCAAAATGTGGCAAACTTACTCTTGGAATAACATGTCTCTGAGACTCTATGTTGGACATTGACTAAGTGGAAATTGCTCAGGTTAGTGCCCGTGGAGAACATTGCATTTATGAAAGGGAAAGATAAGATGCATGTGGTCATTGGGAGTTCACATGTATATTATTAAAATTCAGCAATTGAGAAGTTGGATTATGTAACATAGTTTCTTGGGGGGGTTACTATTTTTGTCTGTGCATGGTATTTTTAAATGTATGTATTTGTTTAAATCTTATTGAAGAAAATTGTACCATCACCTAGATTGGCATCCTGTACATCAACATCTACATACACTACACTAAATTCACCACCATTGTCCAGTTCTACCTTTCATAATTTAATAAACAAACAGCTTATTGTCACTGAACTGTAATTCATTATTGCATCCTGAGCAGAATGTCCCCATCTCTTTGCTCAAAATACTCCATTGCTCTGCCCACTACTGGTCACCATGTCAACTTGGGGTTGAGCTACAGGTGGCTAGAAGCTTTGAACTAGATGCGCAAAGGAAGATTTTGTACCTTATTAAAAACTAATGTTATCTCATCAAAAATGAGATTATCACTTCTAGTGATCAGATAGTTACAAGATCTACTTGAGATGTCATCTAAAGAGAGAGAAGAAAGACACAACAGGATTGCAGGCCATTTTGGAAAAATCAGAAGGCTCTTCCTGTGAATTATCATGTTCAATTTAATGATGGCAAGCATCATCCTGCATATTAATTATTACCCTCTCATGAAGATAAAATATCAAATTATTAAAATGCATCAATGATGTTCAGTCAAAGGTTAAACTTTCCTTCATGATTCCACGTTATTAAATCATATTGTTTTCTAGTAGGAGACAGTGTAGATTTTAAGTTTTCTAGTTCTTTAAACTCACGGATAAAAACAAAAGGGTAATTTTTGCTTGATATGTGCCATGAGCTGACTATGTTTCAAAATAATGGGTCACAATATTTCTGCATATACTTGGGAGAGAGTAGAGAGGGAGCAAGCTCGATTGAAAAATGACACATTTATGGGTAAGAAATGTTTTGAGGATAAGAGTTATTTTTAAAGTGATTTTGCTGCTTACTCTTCGCTTTCCTGTCGTATGTTCCTGAGATCTGTTCTCCATCCTTTCTGTCCTGGTGAATGATTTGGTCATTCCCAAGAATACTCGCCTCTATATATTATCTTACCCAGATCCTTTGATTCTGCTTCATATTGTGCCCAGTTAAGTGAAGATACTGCCCGGAGGCAAGAGTATAGGAACAAGGAGAGACAGGAGACATCTGTCCTTTGTGGGAGCCATCTCTCTGAATACAATCCCTGCCAGTTGATCTCCTAAACTCCCAAAGTTCCTGATGGGTTAGAGTTTCTTCCCCTTGTTTTTCTAGGGGTTGAACTTGCTGGTGCCCAAGTAACCTAACACCTGCTGTTCATTTCCTTGACCTGGCTCACAAATGTGGTAATATTCTTTTCATCATATTTGAGTCACAACTGCAAATGAAAATGTCTTCTATGTTCTGCTAAGACTTTGACTAGTGCAATGAGTGATCTCTTTATAAGACATCTGGTCTGTATGTCTAAGTGTGTCCTGGCCATAGCAATTCTATCTGCCTCTCACGTGTGTGTATGTGTGTGTGTGTGTGTGTGTGAAATGTTTATTTAGATGTTCAGTTCACTTTTTTAAAATCAAGCTATTTTTTGTTGTTGAGTTCACAGGTTGTTTATACTTTAGACATTAATGTCTTGTCAGATATTTGTTTGACAAATATCTTCTCCCATTGATTCTGATGGTAGTTTCTTTCACTGTGTAGACATTTTTGAGTTTGAGGTAATCCTATATGTTTTGACCTGTTTCCCTTTCTCTTGGAGACAAATCCACAAAGATAGTCTAATATTAAAGAGCTTGCTTCCTATATATTCTTCTAGATATTTTTTGGGTCCAGATCTTAAATAGAGTTCTTTAATTCAAGTTGATTGGATTTTTCTGTGTGGTGTAAAACAGTGATCAAGATCCATTTGTTTTTGCTGTAGGTGTCCAGACTTACCAACCATGTTTACTGAAGAGTCTTCCATTTGTGTGGTGTTTGCTGTTGATTCCTTGTGTTGAAAATTAGTCATCCATGTATCTTGGTTTATTTCTAGTATTTGTCGTTTCTTTTCAACTGTTTGGATAAACAAGTTAATCACATTTCAAGATAAAATTTATATTTTCCATGCAATCAATGATTTTGTGTTTTGTTTAAAACATCTTTGTTACAAAAGATGTTTGGATATTTATTCAGATATTTCTACAGGAAGCTAAAATTTTGTTCCTAACATTTGAGCAGCCACCCTCATGTTAAAGACAAAAAGCAGGTGCATCTGAATAAATAAGATAGTTTGCGAGATGTAGTCTGAATGCCCAAAAGTTTTAACAACTTCTGGATGACTTGTTCAAAATTGTTAATGACTATCAACCATTTGTATCTGAGCTAAAATAAAAATTTGATTAAATATTAAGGAAGTATTTAAGATTTTAAATCTTTGTCAGAGATTAATCAGAAAATTCCGAATTTTCCTGTGAATATTTTCATCATAACCATTATATTGCTCTCAGTTCAGCTCCATTTTGCACAATTAGAACCAACTGAGTGTGGTTCTGTGACATCACAGTTCCATTAAATGCCTATTAAGTCTTGTCTCAGAGTTAGTGAACACATCTGCTTGGAATAATCAACTATTTTGTGTGAAAGAGTAAGCATGTCACCTTTCATCTAGTTTGAATTTAGAGTAAAAATGTCTTCTTTATTCTGAAGCTAAGCATATTTCAACATATTTGGGCTAATCAAAAGATAATTATCTTCCAATATATTTTTTTATATGTTTCTTAGATTCCTCTCACTTTTTAGTTTCTATTTTTCTAAAAACTTTATTCATATGAGTTTGCTATTTTTTAACTTTTAATGTAAAAAGTCATTCTTTCATGTAAATGTCTCACATTTTTTTTCACTTTTGCTGCAGGTTATTTTAAACCTACTGCTGATGATTTGATGAATCAACAATTATGTTGTATACATAAATGCATGCAAATCATTTACTTAAGAGATTTGTTTTCCAAAGAAAAGTATTACCTTTAATGAAACTATAGATAGCCACAGAACTGAATTTTGAGATAGTCTTGAAACAGAATTAAATGAAAAAATAAATATAATTGAATTTTGTCATGATACGTTTAATGCCTTTAAAGTTAAAAATCAGTTAATTTACATATCAATAAATGGTATGGATAAGAGTATAGTTCATAATATGTGCAGAATTCCTGAATATAACACATACACACAGAGATATAGTGACAAATATATATGTATGTGTATATATATGTATATATACATATATGTGTATATATACATAGTAAAACTTTTATAGGTTGAAGGAAAATAAGAAATAATCAATAATTCATCTCAAAAAGATTAAATAAGTTATTTTCAGAGAAAAGCACAAAGCGAGAGTTACCCTCAGACCAGTACTAAGAGACACAACTGTGTTCTTCCAAGAGAATATGAGCTATCTGAAAATAAAGAAGTAAAAACGAAAACAAAGGATACATATGTGCATACATTCAAATGAACATTTGTTGTATAAAATAGCAATAATATCTTATCTAGTCTGAAATAGTTGTATAATTAAAATACACAAAAAATAACATGATAATTAAATGTAAATTTTTTCTAGGATTGCTGTCTTTTTCAGAAAGTGGATAAAAGTATTGATTAATACTAGATTTTGATAAGTTAAGAAAGTATTTTTACTTTCTCAGGTAGGCCCTAATTAGTATATAATCTCTAAACTCACAGAAGAAATGAAAATACTTAAAATCTCAAGCAATTTGAAAAGAGACAAGAAAGAGTAATTTCTATAGTTGATCAAAAATAAAGCACATGGTAAATTGATTTATAACTCAAGATATCTTAAATTACATTTAATGTAGGTGGGATAAATGTAAAAACAAAAAGACAAAAGTTGCCATAATCAAACCAAGACTCAGGAATATTTATAAAAAATAATAGAAAAGATTACACAATGTGAACCCTAAATAATATGATACATTTATATTACTATGAGGTAAAAATTTACTTCAAGGTAAAATGGTGAAAAGGCTTGACAGTAAAGATGATTCTGTTTTATCACAAATAGATTAATTCAACAAAGATTGAATGCTTTTAAATACCTATGAACTTAATAACATGAGATAAAAATACAGAAAGGAAAGACCTTTGTGTGGGGAAAATCTTGCAGTTTACGGAGATCAGAGTTTATGTACCTATCACTGTTTGTGGTTGATCTGTCTGTCCATTTGGGATGCATACATATCAGTCATTGTTACTGCTAGGAAATTCAAACATATGAAATACTTTAACGAATACGAAACACTTTATGTCTGAAATCCAGTTTTCAGGAATACAAAAATGCAAAGGGTCCAGATGCAATGAATTCTTAAAACAAATTGACTGACTAATGAAATAACTAAAACTACCTTCACAAGCACTTCTGCAACCTAATTCCAGCAATCATGTGAATGACTTTTAAAATTTTTTTGAGAATACTTTTTACACATTACTTTCAACTCTTTTGGATATATTAACATGAGATGATTTTATTACATCTTACCCTCCCTTGTAATAATGTGCCCAAATCATAATAAAACCCACATGTATTTCCTGACTGCTGTGTAACTTCCAAGTAAATAAGCTCGCTTATATGTGTGTGTGTGTGTGTGTGTGTGTGTCTTAATTTTACTCTATCCTGATATTATCTGCCTGACCTAGGCTCTGCCCTGAAAGATGTTTGAAGTAATCATATTTGAGATTTGCATACATGGAAAGAGCAGCCATTTATTTTTACGCCTGATTTCCAGAGTTTTGCTTATTAATGACTTAATGAGAAAATCCAATTGCTCTTTGTTTCATATAACCAGTGATTTCCCAAAAGACATTGTCCAATCATTGACTCAGAAAAAGTTAATTCTTTGGCTCATTTGCTGCAAAGCCAAACATGTCTAGGTTCAAATTATGCTTCTACCAAGTCCAGCTTCTATAACCTACAGGTAGTGTTGCTGAATCTCAGATTTCTCAAGGCTATTGGGAATAATAATGACCTTATTATATATGATTTTTACTAGATGTAGAAATATATCTATTCAATGTTGTATTAGTGTAGATGTAATCATTCATTTTTGTTGGTGGATTTAATGGTATCTTATCTTTTTATAAGCAAATCATAACCATATTACATTTATTATTTAGCTCTTGATCCCTTTTATCATACCAAATCCTGTCCTCTTGAGCATATTGGAAATGCTTTAATTTGTCTAATTGAATAGCAACTCTGTCTTCTGCTTCCAAGTTCTGAATAATTGAGTATGATAGCCTGAAACCTGCAACCTCAAAATTCATATGTTGAAGATTTAACTCTGGTACTTCAGAATGTAACTGTATTTACAGATAGTGTCTTTCAAAGAGCTAATAAATGTTAAAGGAGGCCACTGATGTGGGCAGATTCAGATATTACTGTTCTTCTAAGAAGAGGAGATTAAGACATAGATACAGAGCAGAAATCATGTGAAAACCATGTGAAGAACCATCTACAAACTGAAGAGAGGGACTCAGAAGAAACCAACTTTGCCACAGCTTGATCTCGGATTTCAAGCTTCTAGAACTCCAAGGAAATAAATTTCTGTGCCCAGTTGGTGATCATTTGTCATGGGAGCCCTAACAAACGAATAGACCCAGTAGACTCAGACAGAAATCTAGCAGGTACGGTAGAAAAACTGAATTAAAACAGTGGTCAAAGATTTACCGAAATCTTTCCTACCTCCTGCGCAGGCTTGCCCACTACTCATAGACTCTTGTCATAACAAGATCATTCTGAAAACACAGCGGAGAGGGAAAAGGAATAAAACCTTTACTCAGAAATGTATCCACAAGTTAAATGATGCCTCTTTGGGGAAGCTCTTAGAGACGGGTGGCTTGAAGGAGGGCAGAAGCAATTTCAAATGCTTCCCATTATTTAAGATTGGGGACAGAATAATGTTCTCTTACAGTTGGGAAATAACTTTAGCTGAAAAAATGAAAGCTTGACTGTTATGTATTTAATGGTTCTCTGCCCTTCCACAGAAATAATCGTGAAAGTGCTATCTTTCCAATAAATACTCTTCAAGCGTATGGATATATCATAAATTACATAGAAATTATATATGTATATTCACTTAGTAAAATTTGCACAGTGATATTAGTGCATTTTTCAATTAACACTTTATTTTTAAGACAAATACTGATACAAATTGATGTCATTCACTAATATTAACGTTGAATTGTATTTATTGTATTTATATGTATATTTACATATATCAGACCTATTTATGTGAAATCATGTACTTACTGATATATTCAACCATTTGGATAGCATCCCACGTGCTACAATGAATGCTCTTTGCTTGTCGTTTTACACCAACTTGCAGAAGAGTCTCATTGATTTGGATCCAACTGGTGAAGTGTACTTGCTAGTTTCTAGACAAGGTACAGCTTCTGCTCTAAGATATACTTGCCAAATTCTCCTCCAGGATAGCAATATTAACTTACAGGGTCTCAGCAGGGTATGAGCTCCTAACATTCTCACTCTATAGTCAGGTAAACTCATTTGTCCTGTTCCAGGCTAGACTTAGTGGCTGTTCTGTGAAGGGAGGTCTGGCTCTTCTCCCTGAGACAGGTTAGCGTCAGTTAAGAAAAAGATAAAATCCTCAACCCTAACTACACATAGAATCTCTTGGGTAGTTTTAAAAATCCTGAAGTTGAGGCTTTATCTCAGACAATTAAATAAGTATCTCTGGAAATGAGGACTTGACCCCAGTAGCTTTTCAGTATTTGCAGGTAATTGCAATGTGTAGCAATTGTGAGGGTTCCTGACACAAGGAAAAGTCCTCCCTTCCACATCATGGTTTGACCTGGAACCCATATATGGGTCCTTATGGATAAGGAATGAAAGAATGGAATCCACTTACTGAGTTCTTACATTTTTTTAAGGACTGCTAACCAATTTCAAATGTATTTATTATATATCTCAGCATTGAAAGAAAAATATCAGAAACATTAATTTAGAACTTAAATTCATCTATGATCTCTATTTTCAAAACAATATTCTGCACTGCTTTAACAGGTTGTAATATTTTTTTTTCTTTTAAGTGAATGTATGATGATGTTCTGCTGTATTACAGCCATTTTTGATATATGAAAAAATATTTAGGGACAGTAAGCATGATAAAAGCAATAGTGTTTAAACATCTCCACACCTGGTGCTTTATGTCCTTTTTCTTCTCATTTTTATCAGACCTTATTTTTCACTACTACCTGGTTTTACAGCCAAGGAAACACACTCAGAAAGATTCAGCTAATTGTCTGCATTTGTACAGTTCATGAATGCAGGGCTCGTCATCCAAACTCAGCCCTTCTAACTTCCGAAACCACCCCCTTGCCCCTTGTGCCCTCACAGGTGGGTATTTCTCATTTGTAACTGTGGCCAGTATTCAGAGCTTATTTCACTGCCCAGAGAATACCTGCTGCCAGTCCTCTGAGGACTTGTTGGCAACGTCCATTAGTTGTCTTCAAGCAAGTGCATTCACATGTGTCTCCTCTTGGAGAGGTTTTCAACACTTATCATAAATACTCTCAAATCCTAGTGACCCATAATCTGATTCTCTAGCCTTAATCCATGGCACAGTGACATATAGAGAAAAAACACTCAAGAAGTATTTATGGAACAAATAAAATGAACAGAGAATAAAGCAAAGTCAGAGATGAACGCTTCAGGAACATGTTTTGGGCAACTGGACTGTTGGTAATAAATTAAGGTGCAAATTAGTTCAACTCATTGGACTGCTGGCAGCAAATACAGGTGTTGATTTATGATACACCCCTCAAACTTACATAATGTTATGCTTCAATGTTCCTTTAATCATTTTATTTTAACGTTTGAAATGTAACCTATACAAACAAAAGAATGCATACAGTTGACAACTATTCTGATTTTTGAACAAATAATGTGGTCTTTGAGATAAGACCAGTATTGGTTTGAAATTACATTTTTCTACTCATAAACTCTATAAACATAAATATTTTACCTTTCTGATCATGGATTTCCTTCTCTATGAAGTGGGATTAGTAATGATGACACCTAAGTATTATTTAACAGATAAAAAAAAGAAAAAAACTAATATCTTCAGAGTTCCCAGCATAAAAAATTTCTCAAGTATGATACTTATTTTAATGATTACACATTTTATCCTGTGACATCTATAAATGCCCATAACCTACAGACTTTTGAAGAAACTGGAAGGAAATTTATGAATTGCCTACAAATTCTGGATTATCTTTTCATTGTGTCAAACACATTGGAACTCAACAACTAAATACATTAATAATCAATAATATATTTAAATAATATATATGTATACTACATTGCACAGTCAGTTTCTAATAGTTTAATGTAAATTTTAGAAATTTGTAGTAAGAAAAACGGTTTCTGTGTTGAAATTACTTTGTTCAGAATTTTGTGCATTGTTTTGAAATGAGACAAATAATACCTTTAATTATTTTATTTGCCCAATACATACCTAGGCTTTTATTGTGATTTAAAATAAATATTATTTAAAGGAAGAAGAGCATGATCCTAGGTCTGATAAGTAAAGGGTAATTTTGTATAATTTTCTGATCAATAACAGGACAAAAAGCACTGACTCCAAATATGAGAGAAATATACAAATAGACTAACCAGTGATCACCAACAAATAATGTGTAGGCCCTTTTTGCTATTCTTTCCTGTAGTCCAAGATTTTTGATGCTAATCTTGAATCTGAGAAATGAGTTATAGGTATAGCACCAATGGATTTGCTCATAAAAGACTGACATTTCAACTATGAACACACTTCTGTTTAAGGCCATAGAGAGTTTTTATTTTATCTTTGAAGGAACTCCATTTCATCACATTCTGTTATTTCATGACAGATATTTCCAGTCAACCCAGAAAGTCATCACCTGTTTGTGGTGTGTGTGTGTGTGTGTGTGTGTGTGTGTGTGTGTGTGTGTGTGTGTATGTGCATATTTGACTTTCATTATTATGTGTGCATTCTCAATAATCCTTTATCATGTCAGCCTTGAGTCCAAATACTTTGACTGGATTAATTTCCATTTGAAACCATGTCCTCTACTTAAAAAGCTAACAAAATGCTAAGAAATACTTTCATTTTAAGTAAGTTTTCTGGAAGTTAAGTCTGTTTTCCTTAAAAGTACTGGCATTTAAAAATATCCAGTATTTCATTAAATTTTATAACATATCACATTTCAGTGGGATTTATTCAAGTAAAGTAGCATGGTTCAAAATTAAATAATCCTTTCATATGCTTCATCTAAAATGTAGATATAAAGATTAAGAACATGATCAATTTGGTATAAAGCAGAAATGCATTTGATAAAGTTTAGCTTGCTTTCTTAGAATAAATTGAAAATTAATTTTGAAGCATATTTGCTTTAAATCAGTGTTTTTTTGTTTGCTTTTTAATTAAGGTAGCATTTGTTAGCAACACTATAAAGTTTTAAGAGTACTGTTCACACTTCTACAGATGTATCTACCACACCACACCCACCACCCAAAGTCTAGTTACCACCCACCATCATCCATTGGACCCCATTTCCTCCTGCCTTTTATATTTTTATATTATTATGTCTTATGGCCCAATCATAAGACTGGTCAGATATGCCACTTTAAGAAATATAGCAATTTCAGTGTGCTTATTGGGAAGCAAATAGTAATTAAATTTTTGTTTATGGATGTGAATTCAGTATATAGTCTTCTTACTTGAAAAATTTCTAAGTTGTAGAGCATAATTATGCAACTGACATCCTTGAGCAAAAGCTTTCACATGTACCTGGTTTCCTCATCTCATTCCTCTAAATCTTACTCAGATTTAACTGGTTATCTTTATTGTATGCTTATCAGTTCCCTGATTTTAAAAATAATATTGCTTCATATATATAATTAAGCCAAACAATCCAACGATTATTTTCCTTTTATTGATATTTCCCAGGACTTGTAGTTTTAAACTCAATTTGATATTTCTAAGATACATCTAAGTCATTTGTTGATGAGACTCATTTGTTTTCACTACTACAGATTACTCCATGTGGATTATGAAAAAATAGGCCTTTTGGCATGCTCTGGTGGTCTAACAGATAAGGCTACTAGATGTAGTTCATATACATTCTAAGGACCCAGGTTCAAGACCTGGAGTTGGAGGAAGCAACACAAGATGATATAAATTAAATAAATAAAAATTTAAAACTGTACTCTTTTTCCCTATTGATAGACATTTTCTCCCTAGGCATTTGGAATAATCTTATACCCTTCTCACGGTGTATATATATGTTTCTCTAGGATAGGAATTTTCCAGGCTATGGATATACATGTCTTCATATCTTCTACAAAAATGGAAAATAGGTTGTTTTACAAATTGTTTCCAACCTTCCAAGTGATTGGATTAATCAAAACCTGCACTAGAGCGCATGTGTTCGTTTTTGCTCCATACTCATATCAACATTTGATGGTGATTGACAGGTGTCTAAGAATCTGTAAAGTCTCTAAGAACTTGTCAGGCTAATGAATGTAAAACAGCATCTCACCATGACCTTAAAATCAATTCTTAGATCATTAATACATAGGAATATATTTTCATATATTGGTTGTGGCATTTTTTCTTCTGTATAAGGGTTTTTCATGTCCTTTGTGTGTTTTTCTATTGCATAACTCATTATGTCTAATTTCCATGCATGGACACATCTAATGATCTTCAAGACTGTTTCTCAGTTCTGTGTTTAGTCAATTTGTGAATCTTTGTGCCAAAACTAACTGTATTTTTATTAGTGTTTTATAGTGGGTTTTTTTTTAATGTCAGAGTAAACTCGTCTTATTCTTTTCCTCATCTATGAATGTTTTTAGTATATTTTTATCACTCGCGTTTGCAAATATTTTTTCAGTTAATTTTGTGTAATTTCCCATAAAATGCTCTTGGCATTTTTACTGAAATTATATGGGAGATTCAGATCAAGTTGGGAAGAACTAAGAAACGATTCTGTTTGTATAATAAAATGAGGTATCTATTTGCTTATGTCTCTTAAATATATTTAAGAAATATATTAATTTTGTTGAAGTGGGTCATATTTGTTGTTAACTGAAATATTTTATGTATTTTTGCATTTGTTTAATTATATATGGTGTCTTTAAACATTTGTCTGCTTTTGAGTTTTTGAAATGCCAATTTTTGTATTAATTCTGTGTCCAGCAATCTTTATAAATTTTTTTATTTTATTACTTTATTTTATTTTATTACTTTACTATTTTAATAATTTTTAGATTTTGGAGGGGTTAAATAATTACAGTATCTGCAAATTAAACGTTGAATTAGCTTCCAAATGTTATTGTTATTTTCCAATTTTTATGATTTTAGTTTGAAGATTTAATTTAGCTTCTTAGATGCAATGTTTATATATGTATACACACACACATTCTGCTTTCTGTGTATATTTATTTTTCTTTCTTACACAAAGCCAGTTTGTATTTGTAGCCCATTCTCATTCTTGCTTTTATTTCTTTTAAAATTTGTGCATATTGTCATTTTCCTTACTCTGTAGGTGATTCTGACTTATCTTCCAATTAACTACATGTTTAAGTTATTCCTAAACTTATATTGAAGCAATAATTTTTAATTGAAAATTGCATTTTTGCTTTGCCATTTTTTTTATTTTTAAATAAACCTCCCCATTTTTTTGAAGGTCTACTGCATGTTTAACTTTAAGACTAAATCCTTCATTTTTAACATGTGTACACCCAGCTATTTGATAATCTGAGTTTGTTAGTTCTGGTGTCTATGATCCTTGAAGAAACAGGACTATCGTTTTATATTTCTGCTGGCTCTACTGATGTCACTTGCCTTTGGCACAGTTGATATTTGCAAACTACTTGCTTGGACTTCATCTGTGTAAGAGCATATGTTTCAATCAGGATAAATTTTCTCTAAATAGAGTTTGTCAATATTCAAGAGACATTTTTCAATCTAGGTCTCTTTCTTTCCCCTCTCCCCATGTGGTAACTCGGTGTGGAATCTCAGACTCATTTTCCTTACAGGTTATGTCATAAGATTCAGCTGTTTTCCTTTATTTGTTGACATATTGCTGATTTCTGCCCTAAAGATAAACCTCCTTCTTGGAATATTCACTGCTCAGTCCATTTCTGAATTCTGGCTCTACCTACCAACAAAGATGTTATGATGTGAGGAGGAGATTTTGGGAAATCTTCTTAGCCCTTCTGAAAATACATAGATCATTTATTTTCTGCTATAAAATTATATCTGTTTAGTCATGATGTTGAACTTGAAGTATTTACATAAGAATTATTTGACTAGTTTTGATTTCTGTTTTTCTACATTTCAGTGACTATCGGTTTGTTTAAAAAGGAATTTATTACGCGATGAAGAAAAACTGGAATGATGGTGGGCAACAACACATTGTGTGCAGATGTAGATTTATAATGATATTCAGCTTAAGCCTATATAATGTCTCCATGCAATGTCCCTTCAATAAAAATAATTAAAAATTATAGATTAAGAACAATAATAATAAATACATTTATAAATTCTTCCTATGTGCCACACACTATTCTGCTGTTTATATTATAGTGAATTTCTCAAAAAATACTTTTTAAAGAAGTTCAGTCATTATAATTTTACTTCAACAAAGTGTGGAAGTTAAATCACTGTAAATTAGGTATCTTGCCCAAGGAAACATCTCTAGTAAATGGGAAGACCCTGGTTTGAGTGTGGGTAATAGAACTGTAGAGTCTAGTTTCTGTTAGTATTGTGGTACATTCCTGACTAAAAAAAAATTCAAAGTTGTCAAACAAGGGATTTTCTTGAGAAGCAGCACTCGTGTGCATTCTAGAACCATAGAAGGTATATAGCCCAGCTCCTCAGAGAGACTCTAATCTACTATGTCCACGGGAATAATCTTACATGGCAAATGCGAGCTTCTAGTGCCTCTCAAGTTACCAGCAAGTGGTTGCAGCGTAGACTTCTGTTCCCACTGGCAGTCCCAGTCTCTTTCCTGGGTTCACTTTGGAGGCCCTCTCCTTAGCTTGTCTGAGACAAACAAAATACTGTGATGTGTGCAACCATTTACCAAAAAGTGAAAACTCAGAGAACCCATTGGGAAACGTCTCCCTTTGATCTGCACACTTCTAATTCATTAAATCAAGATGAAAGTGGATTTCTATATTACCATGTAGTTCTGTATTGACCATTGCATACAAAGTGCAACAAACTAGGTTGCTTACACAACAGAAATTTATGTCTCACAGTTTTGAAGACTACAGGTCCAAGATCCAGGCATTGGCAGCGTTGGTGATGTCGAAGAACTATGATAGAAAATCGTTTTCATGCCTCTCTCCTAACTTCTGGTGTTTTGCTGGTAATATGTGGAGTTACTTAGCTTATAGGACATCATCCCATTTCTGCCTTCTTTATATGGCACATTCCCAGTGTGTATGTCTATGTCCAAAATCTCCTTTTCATAAGGGCATTGATCATATTGGATTAGTAGCTGACCCTAGTCCAGTATTACTTCAATTTAGTAATATCTATGATAATTTACTTATAAATAAAGTCACATTCTGAGGTATGGGGTAGGACTCACTGTATTTATTTTCAGGAAGTACAAATCAACCCATAATATTCTGTATCATTCCATTTTTAAGTGCTTTTCTCCTATCTCAGAAATCATCATTACTACAACTTGTAATTTAGTACATTATGTGTATACTGAACACTTTAAGTATGTTACACATATGATTAACTTTCACCACTTTTAAGGTAAATTCTTTGTTATATTCATTTGACAAATGAGAAACTTAATGCACAGAAGGTCAAAAACTTTGATCAAGGCCACAGAACAAGACCCTAGGGCAATGACCAGAGGAACTCTTAACCATTATGTAGTACAACTTGCGTGAATTTGTCCCTCTTCATATATTTACTCAACTTGGGGAAGGCTATTACTATATTTAATTGTGGGTCTGGATCATCATCTCTTATCTGTGCCACAGATTGCTGCTCTAGGTTTATTGTAATCCAAGCACTTTTGAAATTCACAGTCTTACTGTAGAGTTGAATACTAACTATGGAAATCATTTGATTTTAGTAGCTGCTGCTTTGACATTTGTATTTTGATTCAGTGATAAAATCATCTCTACTTGCATTTACTTTAGGACACTCTTTCATCTTAGATTAGGATTTTGCTACTCAAATTCGTTTTCCAACTATACTCAGGTAAGGTGTGCTTGAATTAAAAATTAGGACTCAATCTCCACTTGTCGTAAACTTTGCAGTTTTCTGAAATAAAAACTATCGAAATGAACATATTTTAAGCAGAAGTCTCATAAAAAAATCTTACATTATTAATATGTTATGCTGAAATATAAGGAAGAAAGAATTTGCTAAGCAAATTAGTTTTTTTAACAGATGCAAGTAATTGAAACTAGAAATTGACTGAAAATAAAAAACTGTTTCGTTTGGTGAAAAAATATTCGGTTGAATCAGAACTGTCCTTCTGAACTCCGGCTCTAACATGATTTGTATTTCAGTGTTGTTTTCTTTCCTTGTGACTTTTATTTAATATATTTTCCTATAACTTTCTCCTAAGATCTCAAGACATATTGAAAACATTTATCAAAACATTAAACCATTTCACAAGTCCTAAATATTGCTATTGAAGTTCAAAGACAAAAATCAATCACCCTGTGAAAAGAGATTTAACACTGTCAATTTGTTTTAGTTTTTTGACCCAGTCATTGTGCACGAGTGCACAGGCCCACATGTGATTATATGTGTATATATTCTGAGGAAATACTCTACATAAAATTCTGTTTTTTAAGTATGCAATTTCAAGTGGAGCAACAATTAACTGAATAACTATAAGCTTCAGCTGCCATTATATTACTAATAAAATCACACAGTATTTCTTCAGTGTTTGCAAGTGATTCTTGTAGATTTTTTTTCAATATCTCTGCAACATAAATACTAGGGTCCACTAGTGAGTTCCTGGTAATATTGTAATTTTGGTTAGTGTAGCTTGACTTTTTGTTTTTTACATGAGATAAAAGACCCATGTATTTAAAAGAAACAGTAACTAGTATATGACTTCTTGAAAATTGTGTAAGCCAAATGGAAATTTACACAGTGAAATCTCAAAAGACTTTGGACATGAACATTCGCCTGTTAGAGGTTCTTCTACATGTCTCTTGTTTCCATAGGAATTTCCCTAAACATTTAAAACCTGTTGTTTACACTGTATATAGCCTGTACCTAAAGCATAATAAAATTAAAATTTCACTGCATGAGTAATTAAAAGGGAAAAGAAATAGAGCTGTATAGGAGCAGAGCTTTTTGTATGTGACTGAATGTAAACTGATATAAATACACATAATAATATTACGTGATACTTTTAGGAGTTAATCCAAAAAAAAAAAAAAGAGCCCAATAATATACACAAAAAGGAAATGAGAAGGAATTTTAAAATTTCATTATAAAATATCAAATAAATACAAAGAAGGTAACAATTCAGGAACTGAGTGACCAAAATAAAAGCTTTAAGCTATATCAAAAAGAAAAAGAAAATCATAGATGTAATCACTTTCCAAAGCAATCTTATAAAGGACAAAGGAAGAGAACTCACACAACTTAATTTAAAAATTTACTGCAAAGTTACAAAAATCAGAACTTATGCTAATAGTATAAAAATAGAGATATAGACCAACAGAATAGAATTAAAAACTCAAAATAAGCTCTTGCTTACATGATCAAATGGTTTTTGACAAATTTACCAAGATCATCCAGTGAGTAAAGAATAATCTTTTCAACAGATAGTATTGAAAAAACTGCATATCCATATGCAAAAGAATGGAAAACAACAAAATAGCAAACTAATTAATCAAAATACTTGCAAAAACTTTGAATAGATCTTTCTCCAAAGAAGATATACAAACGGCCAAAAATTACCTGAAAAGAAACTCAGCATCATAAACTTTAAGAAAATGAAATCAAAAAACAATAAAATACTAAATAATACCCATTAGAATGACTACTAAAAAAAAAGGAAAATAATAAATGTTGGTGACTATGTGGAAAAGTTGGAACCCTTGTACACTGCTGATGAGCTGTAAAATACTACTGTAGAAATACTGTAGAAAATAACATGGACATTTCTCAAAACATTAGACAGAAAATTACTATATGATCCATAAATTATACTTCTGCCAAAATACTCAAAAAATTGAAAGTAAGAAAGTAAGCATATGTGTGCATACCCATGTTCATAGAGGCATTATTCAAATAAGTAGAAAGCAATCCAAATATTCACTGATGGACAAAGGAGTATACAAAATGTGATATAAACATACAATGGAGTATTCAGCCCTAAAAATAAATGAAATTCTGAGATATGAATTTTGACCATATTTTGCTAAGTGAAATAGACTGGACACCTTGGTAGCTCCTTAAGCCAGCAGCTGAAGCTTAGACCGTGTTAAGTCCAGTGACCCAAGCTCACAACCCCAGGTCTGGGAGGACAACCAAAAAGGAACAAATAAATAAATTAAAATGCTTCTTCCTTCTCTTCTTCCCATCTTCCTTCATTCCTGCTTGACTTCTTCTTGTTAAAAAAAAAAAAATATGGTTGATTCCACTTAATACATAGTACCCAATGTGGTCCCATTCAAGGAGCCACGAAGAACAGCGACTTCTCAGAGTTGATGGGACAAGGGATGGAGACTTGTTTAATGGGTATAGGGCTCCAGTTTGGGGTAATGAAAAAGTTCTCAATATGAACAGAGATGATGGCTACACTACAATGTGAATGTACTTTATGCCATTGAATAGTACATTAAAAATTATCAGGCAATGAATTTTGTTATGTAGATTTTCACAATAAAGTTATCTGATTTTTTTTCTCAAAAGTACTACATGTTGTTAAAATTTTTCAATGGCACATAGATGACGAATAAAATAAAAAAAAAATCTTAATTCCCTCATTCTCATTCCTTTGAAATGATAGGAATCAAACTAATTTTATGACCTTATCTTAGATTTCTTAAGGAAAGAATAAAGACTATTTGTAGGAAGTGATCAGCAAAAATTAGTAAAAATATGGGACTCCATAGAGCATGCAAGTAACCATGACAAAAGAGCAATTAGCTATATGGGATCATAAGTTTTTCTCCAAATACTGGGCTCAGACAGAGCTGGTGTTCTTTCCAGATGGTTAAATGATCTCTGGAGCACAGATGGGCCTTTGAATTTCTCACAACGTAAGATGTGATGTGTGTTTATAAGTTCACCCCTTATGGCATGACAAAGCATTTCTCTAATTTATGTAGAGTTTCTTTGTACACGCAATAGCTCCTTAATCTTGAAATTCTAGTCTCAGCAATCTGCTCTGTAAAAAGCTTGATTGAACACATTTTCACAGGTTTATTTACTCACATTTGTAGGTCATCATGATAAAGCAATGAGTTCAAAAAATACTATGCTTTTAATTAATATACTTCTCACTCTAGAATCATTTAAGCTTCATCTTTATTATCCAAAGATAGTGGTTTGTTCTGGGTTTGTTTGTTTTTTTTCATAGTATTACCTCTTTCTTTTATCTTATTCTAAATTGAAATTGCCTCCCTTTCCCTTAATTCCATATAATCTATCCTAGTTGAGGGGAGTCTCTCTCATCACTACAAAAGTATGTGTATACTTTTTATCACAGTACTTGAACCCAAGTACTTATTTCCCTATAGCTTTGCTTATCAATTATTTTCTTATATCTTTGCTTATTAATTAGAGATTTCATGTGGATAAAACTTGTCACATCCATATATTGTCTACATGCACATAACAGGACATTGTTACCACTTAGATACTTAATTGATCAGTAAATACCTATTGATCGCATGTGGCACTAATAGACATTCTTAAATGTCACCTTCTACCATCATACCTGCCGATGGTAATAAAAGTTATTCCACATATTTTATCCAAATAATTTTTCTTGCATAAGTTCTACATATGTGATCTCTCAATTTTCCTAAATCTAACATATAAAAATATTCACAATACTGATTTTTTTAGTTTTCTGATATTTATTGTTAATATATTCCAAGACCATTTCCCAAGATGTCATCACTTTAGGAAACATAAAACATTATTATTTCTTCCATTTCACATATTTAGGAGTTGGAAAAATATACTTTTATATTGGATTTATGTTTCCTAAAAAAAATTCTTATTATTTTGAATGATCTGGACTGATCATTATTTTGATGTAGAGAGTATATTTGCCTTGAACAAAGAAAAGTGTTTGTTATTTTATAGTTTGTTTCCCTATGTACTGGATATGATGAAGACCATGCCATAATTTATTTTAAAGATGTAAAGATTGTCATAAATTCAGTGGATTTTCCCACTCTGAATTGGGTCATGCAAACCCACGCCTACAAGTGTGGATAAAACTGTTATAAGAGAATACAGCTGTCCCCTTGTGGGAGGGAGTCTGCTCCCTAGTAAAAGGTAAATGTAGCACCTTGAAGAAAAGTCCATTTTACCACCAGTACATTCCATACTCCCTAAATTATGCCTGAATATAATCCAGTGATGTTTGGGATAGTAGGTGACAAATTGCATCTAAAAAAGGAAGGTAAAGAAGAATACAGAAAAATAAAATGATACTGAAATGTTCATGAGTAGACCTAGAGTAGCAGTTTCCAGAGTTATTGGCTGGTACTTTACAGTATCTATCATGAATGATCAGGTTTTCCTTTATTCTTAGTCATCACATATTAGGTGTTCAAACTGTGACCGCTGACATTTTGGCAGAATCATACAAACTGCAGTAGGTTATAAAGGGATTGCCAGTAAACTTTGGGGTAGCCTCTGGCTCATAAATAATTATGAGAAAAGCATTCAGATTTAGCAATTAATTTTAATAGTCAATGTCCACATTTTCTCACTGTCCTTCAGATTTAATCAATTATAAGTGCCATGACAGAGTAGAGGGCTAATGGACTTGTGAAGATACTACGAAATGAAAGAGAGCAGCAAACTCATCTGGTAGATGAGTTAGCGCTCTTCGAAGGAGAGGAACACAGCTGAATTCCAATGAGCAAGGGAGCAAGGGATGAGAATGAGGTGGGGAGGGAACTGGTAAGGAAGAGGAGTTTTAAGTACAGGAGTAGGAATGGCATGTTTTAAGCAGGGAAGTGGCTTGTTTGCTATGGGAGAAGAGGGAGGAAGAGTATTGGTTCTGTGATGAGGGATTGCAAAGATATTTTATTGTTTTAATTCACAGTCACCAATATTCCATGAAGTTAGGCAATTTTTGTGGGATCCCCAGGACAACCTTCATATTCAATGAATTACTAGAGGAACTCAGGGACTCAGCATAGAGTAGTACACTTGCACCTAAGATTCGTTGCATCAACACATCACACATATTCAACTGAACTGGGAAGGGACAAGAATACAGAGTAGGCAGGCCCTGGTGGAGCAGCAATTGGTCAATCGCCTCTGAAGGAGCAACTCATGTACCCCTGGATTGAGTCCTGGGTCTGGGAGGAACCAACCAGTGTCAATGACTAATTTAAAAACAATAATGCTTCTTCCTGTCTCTTTCTGACTTCCTGCCTACTCCTCTTCATTCTTCCCTGCACCTTTCCTTTAAGAACAACAAAAAAAAAGATTTCAAAGTAGTTAGTGTGGGACCTATACACATTTACTGTTCTCTTCTTCCTGTAAATGTTTCACAAAACACATTCTCTGACAGCAGCAAAAATGTAACAAGGTATGTGTGATGCTTGTACTCTGAGAAGTCCCTTAAAGCTGATTGCATAATCATTTTGTGCTTGAAATTGGCAAGATTCCAAACTACCAGCAGATGTTAGTCGTAGTCATGTTGCATGTACGAACTATTTAGGCACAGGAAACAACCCTATCAGCTGGGGGATATTCCAGAAGCCAGCCCGAGAGTGAGCCAGGAGACAACCTTGAAAGCAGTCCCTACTAAAGACGATAACCTCAGGTTTATTATGTTGCTTTCTGCAGAGTAGATTACCATTTAAATAATAAAATTTGACAATTATTCATATGTAATATGCATTTAATTGATTTAATTTAACTAAATTGCATTTAAATTTAATAAAATTTTTCATTATCTTGTAATGAGTGCAGTGTGATTTCATGCTGTATATGACTTGTATAGTCACTGAAGTATGACTTGTCTAAGAAAAAATGGCAAAACCTTAATGTCTTTAGCAGGCACAAAAAGGGCACTAAGTAACTAGAATAATATCTTGATTTTTAATGAGCAATATTCATTTTTTTATGATTTTTCCATATGATTTTGGCCAGGATCGGTGCAGAGAGATAATTCTGGTCATAACATTTAGGTAAGGAATTAAGAACAGGTTGATGAAAAATAATGAGTTAGCATGAAAGGTGTGTGTAATTAGCTGTCAGGACTTGAGAAAAAGCATTAGAGAAGAATGGAGCTGCTTATATACTGGCAGATATGAGTATACATTAAAATTTGGGTTTATTTTAAAGCAAATCTATTTCAGTTAATACTGGAAAGCGGTGGAGCACAGATTCCATCTCAACTTTAAGTTGGAGAAAAAACTACTATCTTCTCCCTTTATACTTGAGTTTGCTCCACTTGCAGAAATAATAATTGGACCTAACCAGCAAAGAACAGATTTTACTAGGAGGTTACAAAATTAAACTGATGTAATCTGCTTTCCAGATGGTGCCCCTTTCTATAATTTCTTGTCAAGGCCCAGAGTCTTGGGACCACAAAACACTTTAAAGAAAAAAAAATTTTTTCTCCCTATTTAGTTGAAGGAAAAGCTATTACTTCCAGGTATCAAGTATGAGAATTATGGGACAAATGACAAATGCTCATTCCTGATTGAATTTGAAATTGGGTAGCATGGCCTAGACCCATAACATTTAATACAATATCTTTGTGCATGGAATTTCAGAAAGAGTCCCCAGGAGTCTGTTCCTCAGTGAAAATATTCATTGTAAACTCTAATTATAATTCTACACTAAACTTTGAGGTAGAGCCATCCACTTCGAGAAGGGCTATCTCAAGGCACACACGGTCAGCCACATGAGTAGATAAAATCCAGGATGCCTCCCCTCACCATGAGAGGTTCCATGATTTTTACAACCAGTGTATTCAGGTAAATTGGTCATTTGGGCCACTTTTTCATTTTTCTTTCCCTAATATAAACTCCTAATCTATATTTTAAATACAACCATAAAGAGTGATCCCACAAAATCCTAAGCCCCCACCCTGACCCAATAGAATCAGGACCCCAGGCCCCTCTGTGCCCTTGCTGTGATCTCGCTGCTGGGCCTCAGGTGTGTCGTGTCATCCCCAGGTCTTGCAAGTCATGAACATTTATTTTTCCCATGCTTTCTGGTGGTTTTTGCAGAAAAACATCTTAATGAGAACCACAAGGGCCAATTCAAATAAAACATTGGTTATCAGTACACTGAAACCAGCACGAAATAAGTTTAGAAGACACAGTCCTAGTGTATGTAAATAGCTGCATCACTTGATCATTACTCTGGAGGCCATCACCAGTCAAGCACCGTTTTTCTGTCACTTCACATAGAGCAACAGCATATTCAACACCAATATGGGGTGAAAAAGGCCATTATCTCTGCTTACCTTATGAAATCTGGTTCATAGACATCGATTTTCGTAAAAGTTAAAAATTAGAGTCATGAAGTGGCTCTGCCTGCCATCTCTATAGGACACTGCACATAGTAGGGCGGACACTCTGCAGGCACCTCAGAGGGACTGAGAGCCTACAAACATCAAGACTCTGGGTAGTTGCTTTTTTTTTTTTTTTTTTTTAAGGAAAGGAGCAGGCAGGAATGAGGGCGAATGGGCAGGCAGGAAGAGAGAGGAGGAAGCAGCATTTTATTTATTTATTTGATTGTTCACACTAGCTGTCCATGTCCCATCACCCTTACACCCCAGCCCAGCGTGAACCCCGTTCCTTGGGATGAATGTGGTTGAAGCCCAGCCACTCCTCCACCAGAACATGGGTTGCTGTTTTTACATGATAACCCAAACAGCCTACTTGAGTCCTTACCATGACATTTGGAAATAATTTGTAACCTTATTTCATTCCTGAGAAAAGTCAGAACTGAAGTGGTTGAAGTAAAAAGGTCAAGTTCAGTTGGTTTTAAGTGGAAGGGATAGGACTAAGTCATCATCTATCTCCATTCATAGTTTAAATTTGTGTCAACTTCAATGACTGGGTACAGAGACCTGACATTTATACGAGTGAGACAGCAGTTTCATTCAATAGAACATGAATATGAAGACTAAAATTATTCTTCAGAGCAAGACAGGAAAAGAGGCATTTAAATCTCATTCAAGAAAACGTAACATCTGAAAGTCTTGAAGTTTTCTGTTAAAACTTTCTACTCAGTATCATTTCTCACACCTTTGTTCCACTGTTATCCACTTGACATTCACTAAACTGTTTTACTATCCATTCACACTGACCTGCTACATTCAACCTTCTTGTGGAGATAAAAGATTAATGTTACCATTATACTTCATTTAAGATTAAGTCCTTAACTATGGATTGACTTGCTTCACTTAGCATCATCCCCTGTAGATTCATCCACGTTGATTCAAATAATAGGGTTTAATTTCTTCTAAGGGCTGTGGAGTATTCCATTATATATATGCACTGCATCTTCTTTATCCATTCATCTGATGTAGAGCACTTAGCTCACTTAGCTCTTAGCTCCAGTTCTTAGCTCATGTGAATAGGGTTGCAATAAACATGGGAATGCGTACCTCTATGCACGTGGGTGCTTTTGCATCTTTTGGGCAGATGTCCAGAAGTGGAATGACAGGGTCATATGGGATTTCCATCTTCAGTCTTTTGAGGAATCTTCAAACTGTTCTACATAAGGGTTGCACCAATTTGCTCTCCCACCAAGAGTGAAAAAGTGTTCCCTTTTCTCCACAGACTCACCAGCATTTGTTGTTTCCAGACTTTTGGATAATAGCCAGTCTTCCAGGTATAAGGTGATATTTCATTGTTGCTTTAATTAGCATTTCCTTGATAGCCAACAAGTAGGAACATAATTTCATGTGCCTGGTGGCCATCTGTCTATCCTCTTCAGAAAAGTGTCTCTCTAATTCCTTCTCCCATTAAAAATGAACATTTAAGGGGTTTAAGATTAGGGGCAGAGCCAGAAATCTGCATTTTTTTCAATTCGCAGTGATTTAGTCTGATGCAGGTGATGAGACTACACTAGAAACATTAGAAAAAGGATTTATAACACAGAGACAGAATTCCGCTGGATTATCCATATCTGAAGAGGGTTATCACATAAGTAGGAAGTAAGGAATCACATGAATGCTGTGAAGGCACAAATCAATTCCACAAACACAAGATTTATCTGAGTTGCAAGACCATCTACATAGGGGCTGAGATATGCCATTTGGTGAGAACAAGGAAACAGAGTCATCATGAAAGTCCTTGTGGGAGAAAGCAAGGTCGTTAAGAGAAAGAGAGACATTCATTAGGCAGTGTTAGTATCCAAGCAGTGAAATGCACAGGGGGAAAAATGGGGGTTGGTTCAGTAGTCTGAATAATCATCACATTATTCTTCATGATTCCATAGAAGTTAAGTCTGAGCATCCTGTTCAAATGAATAGTATTTAGCCTGAATAACGCTGTTGAAAATTTAGCAGGTTGTTTTTTTGGCTGCTTTCTTTAAGGGTATGTAAAACCAACTACTAGCTCATGGTCTCAGTTAGTAACACGATGCCTAATAAATGTCAAAAATTTTTCTTATTTAATGGAAAATTATTTTCTGTAAAATGTTAGAGGAAAGCTACATTAACCTACTAATATAAAATCTCTTAAGTGAATAGTTTTATTAGATATAGTACATATATTATACATTATATATGCATAATGTTGCATATAAATAGTTTTGAGTGGTAGTTTTTCTCATAATTGGTCTTTGAAATAAGAATGTGAAAATGCTGTTTTCACAAATTCTGTTGCATTTTCATCTAATCTGAAATATTTCAGGCTTTTCTCTACTTTGATGAGCTGATTGACAGGATACTAACTGTGCTTCAGGAATGTCGCCAACTTTGAAGATTGCTGACAGAGAACGCACGTGTCAAAATGTGATGCCAGACGATATAAATAACTCCTTAAGTCAGAGTTTTCTTTCAGATTCTCCATCCTATTTGTACCTTGCTACTAGCTAAGTTAAGAAAAAAATCAAATCAAATATCACAAAATAAAACAAAGTAAGTGGGATCAGTCTCTCTCTGGTGAGTGTTATTTACATGGGGGTCGCTTTTCCTATACATATTAGAGAGTTAATTACTAAACACCTATCATTTATTAGGTTTTCTTTTTAAAGAACTTTTGATTCTTAATCCATATACATTTTCTGTGGAGGAAAAACCTGACTAGGAAGGGATCCATGAGCAAATTGATATGCAACTCACAAAGTACCCCTTTTTAAAGTTTATTTCTGTTTTATTGAGGTATAATTTAAATAGTATAAATCAAACATATTGAAGTGTACAAATTTGTACATACTGACACATGTATATCTATGAAATACATCATCACACTCAAGTGTGATAATCATACTCAATTGTATACACAAATGAAATAACTACACGCAAGAGGAATAATAAACAGACTTAGGTAGAATGTTTCCATCCCCTAAGATGTCCTAAATCCTAGAAACTGTAAATGCTAGATTGTAAGATAAAGGGAAATTAACACTGCAAGTGTTATTGAGTTGCGCATTAACTGACATTAAAAATTATACAAAATTTCCCAGATAGACTTATAATTTCAAAGGTCTTTAAAGTAGAAGAGGGAGGCAGAAGTGGTGTAACCAGAGAGATGTCAGCAGGGGAAGGGCTTACTCTGATGTTGCTGCCTTTGAAGACTGGGACGGAAATGTATGAGGGAAGAAAGGAGGTTGCCTGGAGTTGCTGGACAGGTAAAGGGATAGACTCGTCCTGAGATCCCCCCAAAGAAACACAGCTCTGCCAATATGCTGACTTTCATTCAGTGAAAACCAGGTTAAGCTACCTCCTTCCATAACTGTTAAGATAATACATGTATGTAGTTTTAAACCACTATGTTTGTGAAAAAACATCTTTTAATTATTGTCCATATTTCCTCTTGCTCCTACAACCAATTTCTTATAAACAGTGGTTTCAAAAGCATGACCAAAGTATATACTATCTGCAAGAAACATGTCAAATAGAATGAAATAGGTTGGTTGAAAGGGAAAAAATGAGAAACTACAAATAGTAATTTAGAAAAGCAAGAGTGACTATATGCATATCACATAAAGTGGAAAGAATGTTGCAGAGCAAAGACAATTACCTTGGAGAGGAGAATTATATCATCATAAAAAGGTTGTTCCACCAAGATATTTCAATCCTAAATGTGTATGCAGCACAAAACAGAGCTGTAATATGGATAGAACTAACAGAACAAGATGTCCATAATTATGGTTGCCAGTGCTGACATCCTTCTAACACTGGATCGAACAACTAAAGAGAGTACCAGTAAAGTTCCAGAAAAACTCAACGTCACCAACTAATAGACTGAACTGACATCCATAGGACACACAACCTAAAATCAGCAGCGTGCACACTCTCTTCATGTAGCCATAGAACACATATCAAGATAAACCAAATCTTGGGTCAAAAAATAAATGATAATTAAAATGATAGAGCTTGTTCCTCAGTTACAACAGAATCACAAAGTAATAACATAAAGGCGACAGAAAAATAAACACTTGAAAATCTAACAGCATACTTTCAATCCATGTATAAAATGGAGAGTTTTAAAAGATACATGTATGTGTGTGTGTCTGTATAAAGCAAAAATAAATCATATCAAAATTGGTGTAAATCAGCTAACACAACAGAGGGAAATTTACAACAACAAATATATACATTAGAAAAGAAGAAGAATGTGAAATCAGTAATCTAGGCTCCCATCTCAAAAGCTAGAAAAAGTGTAAAATAAACCAAAGCAAATAGAAGGAATGAAATAATAAAGATCAGAGTAGAACTCATTAAAATTTCAAGAAGAAAAGAACAATGAAAATAAAAGAAATGAACTGAATCTGTGAAAAAAATCAATAAAACATATAAAACTCTGGCAAGATTGACAAAAGAAAAAAAGAGAGAGAAAATATAAATTAGGGATAAACAGCTTATATAGTCAAAATCTATACAGACATCTAATAAATGGTAGAGGAATACTACAAGCAAGGCTGCAAATATAGATAGATAGATTAGATAGATAGATAGATAATTTGAAAATTTAGATGATCCAACTCCTCAAAAAACACAAATTATAACAACTTACCTAATGTGAAATTATTTGAAAATGCCCATAATTAGGTATAATTATAATATTAAATTAATAACAAAGATAGCATTCTTAAAAAAAAAAGCCTTCCAAACCTAGATAATTTCATTGGGAAATTCTATTACATGTTTAAACAAGAATTAATTCAGCTCTATACAATTTCTTTCAGGAAATAAAAGAGGAGTGTACACTTCTTAATTCATTTTATGAACAATATTACCCTTATAAAAGCAAAATACTATCAAATGACAACTACAGATATATATATATATATATATCTCATGTGTAAAGACTGTAACAATCCTTATCAAAATATAATCAATTAAAACTGAGTGATAAAATAATCAAACACTATGGCTGAGTGGGATTGATTCTAGTGATGCAAATCTGATTCACTATTTGAACATCAATCAGTAGTGCACCCGGGTGAAGTAGTGGTTAGGTCAATCACCTCCAAAGGAATGCAGGCCACATACCTCTGTGTTCAAGTCCCAGGTCTGGAGGAAACAACCAGTGTGAACAAGCAAATTAAAAAAAATTTAAAAGTCTTCTTCCTCCTCTTTCTTCCTGCCTGCCTACTCCCCTTCATTCATGCTTATACTTTTCCTTTAAATAAAATAGGAAAAGAAAAAGAAAATTGATTGGTGTAATCAGCTATAATGTCAATGAAGAAAATCTACCTGGCATATCAATCTATATACAAAATATTTCACAAAATTTAGCACACTTTCATGATAATGGCTCTTAGAAAAATAGGAAAATAATATCCTTAACTGATAAAGGTTATCCACAAATAACCAACCAGGAACATTGTACTTAAAGATGAAGGACTTAAAGATGAAGGACTGAGTCCTTTTCCCCTAAGGTTAGAAACAAAGTTTTAAATCCAATCTCATCACTTTTTCAACATACTTTCATTGGTGAAATAAAGGAAGAAAAGGAAAGGGAGTTGAAGATATACAGATCAGAAAGGAAGAAATAGAAGTCTCTGTTTGAAGATGGCATAAATTTCCATGTAGAAAATTCCCAAGATTCTTCAAAAATAATCCCAGAACTATTCAATAAGTTTAACAAACGCACAGAATTCAAGGTCAAGATACAAATAACAATTTTATTTTTATATTCTAGTAATGAACAAATGGGCACTAAAATGAAAACTAAATACCATTTACAATCCCTCAAAAACATATTTAGGCATAAATATAGTAAATTGTGTGTTGAGTTTGTATCTTGAAAACAACAAATCATGATGAAAGAGATCAAAGATCTAAAACATGGAGAGACACTATATTCAGGGGTTTGCAAATTGAAACTTAGCCAAGATTTTAATTCTCCCTGAATTGATATATCAGTTGAATATAATTTCTATCAAAATTGCAAGCATTGACAAGATTGGAAAGAAACTGAAACACTCATCCACTGCTAGCAAAACTAAGGTGGTACTACCACTTAAGAAATTTGTTTAGTAACTTAAAAAAAAACTGACCTAAATTAAATATGCAACTAGCATGTGATCCACAGTGACATTCTTGAGCATTTACTCCAAAGAAACGAAAACCTGTGTTCACACAAAAATCCCTACATGACAATTTATAGAAGTTTTATTTATAATTACCAAAATTTGGAAACAACCTAGATGTTCTTCAATGGGTGAGTGGTTAAAACAAATTGTTTGAGAACCATCCCATAGAATGCTACCCAGCAGTTAAAAGGAAGCATGATCTGAATAAATGTTGAGAGCATTACAGTGAGAATATCAATTCTAAAAAGTTAGAACTGTATGATTGCATTTATATAGCATTCTTGACAGGACTGTAGAAATGGAGACAGACTTACAGTTAGCAGGGGGGTGAAGAAGAGTGGAAAGAAAGTAGGCGTCCCTATAATAGGTCAACATGCAGAATCCTGTGGTGATAAAAATCTTGTGTATCTTGACTATATTAATTTCAATATTCTGACTGTGGTATTTAACTATAGTTCTTTTTTTTAATATGTTTCCATTGGGGTATACAGGATAAAGTTTACAAAGCATCTTCCTGTGTTATTTCTTGTAACTATAAATCTATAGCTATCACAACTGTAAAAAAAAAAGTATTATTAAATATCTTCTAGGTCTCTGCTACTTTCTATCATTTATCAACCACCTTTAACATATTAAATATAATAAAATTCAATATAATTTTATTTGTTTGATGGATTTTTCTCCTCAGTATGGGTCATAATTTTCTAACTCTGATACCTAAAACATTTTAATGGGATTGCAAATTTTATAAACTTTATTGGATTGTGTGCTGGATAATTTTGTACTATCTAAACAGACTTTTGCTCTGTTCTGGGATACAATTAAGTTACATGAAAATAGTTTAAATTTTTGACTCTTGCTTTAAAGCTTTGTCAAGTGGGATTAGAATGGCCTTTTTCCTGAAGCTCAGTTTACCCCATGCTTAGGCAATACTTTTCTGAGTACTTAGCTCAAGCATGGAGAAGTATGACATTTTCCTCCCATGGTTGGTGGGGGAACCAACTAATCTATCTTGATGTGGTCTCTGGCTGTTACTTCCTCTGATCCCTTTGAGTGCTTTCTTGTCTGCCCTCAGGACGACTTACTCACTTGTGTGCACTTGTCCTAGTGTAGTTGAAGATTCAGGGGAGAACTGCATATTTCTGGAACTTTCTGTGCAATTCTCTCCTATCAGATACTTCTCACCTGCCAACTCTCAGCAGTTTAGTGTTTGATCAAACAACTCTACTTTCTCAACTATAGGAAACCACTGAATGCAGCTAGCAACCTTCCCACTGCAGCTCACCCTCAGTGCCTGGACGCTTTTAGCAGTAGCCTTGGGCAACAGTGGGTTCCTCTTTGACCTTTTCAGCCTGTTATCAATGTTTAAACCCATTGTTTTATATATACTGTCTATTTTGCTAAGATGTTTCAGGTGAAAGAATAAATCTGGTCACTGTTCCTACCTCTTGATCTGAAGTGGAAGAAATTCCCTGCTTTCCAAGTTTTTAGCCTAAAAACATGTAATTATGCAGGGAATCCTAATAAATAAGACTTCATATATTTGATATAATATCATATCAAATAATGTCTTGGCTTCTACTTTTAAATCTTTTTCAACTAGTGGGAAATAGTAAAATCTTTTTAATGCTTCTCTGGGATGAAGTATTACAAAGAAAAGTGGTAGTCAGGCTAAGGCGAGATTCTAGGAGAACGAATTGTGGGAGAGAAATGATTGAGTATAGCAGAATATTTAAATATATACAAAGAATAATTATATTAAATTTTTTCAAGATATTTAGAAAGAAAACTAAACCAGGAAGAAAGAAGTTGTTGGTTTTAAAACAGTGTAAGATCCATGTGTAACTCTAATAAAAACTTATCAATGAAATAAAAAATAGTTGTTTACATGTTCTACCAACATAGGGTCAGACTATGCTGAAAACGACACTGAGGACAAGCATTACTTCCTCAATATTGCTCTTTCTTGCTAGTTCTTTATCCCCACGTGACTTCAAAAATCTTTGGAAGGATATTTGTTCTGATGTTCACTCCTTAACCAAGTGCTACCTAATCTCCTTTTCTAAAGCCCCAAAGGGATCAATTATATGGAGAAGGAAGAACTGGACCTGTGGTGGTAAACTTCATGTATTAAATACAAATATTGAGTCACAATGATGCATGCCTTAAACTGATATAATGTTTATGATGCAATGCTCCTTCAATAAAATTAATGAATTTTTTAAAAAAGAGTAATAGTTTAGGTTTCTTGAAGCTTTTATATAATCTAGTGCTGTGTGGAGCTCTAAGAGAGACAAAATTGAGACATATTCCATGAAATATCTCACAGGAACAATACTTTAGGAAATAGGTTATACGACCATTAGTGATAGAAGACAACCAAATTTTATAACTGCCAATGAAGATCCTTCTTCCCTATCTGATGTTAGAAATTAGTATCTATAGAATTCATTTGACATGTCATATGCTTCCTGAGAATTGCTAAATTTCAGAACTAGCAAAAACCTTTCAAAACATCTACTCTCACTTCACTAAAGAGAAGCAAAATGGATTGCAAGGTAGTTCAATAATATTTCTAATTTTACATAGTTCATGTTTCTAGTTGCACTGAACTTCATAGTTGCATTATTAGTTGGTTTGTTTTTTTTTTAAATTTCATTGTATTATGCTATCTTCTTCCTTCTGTTTCATTTTTTGGTATTAATGTTTCAATTTTTAGGTGCTGAAATTTCAAATATTCTTCCTTATATTGCTTTATATCCTAGAGTAATTAGCTATAGTAACCAATTTTTATTGATCACTTAATGTCTTCAAACCTCTAAGATAAATGATACAGACACATGGCTTATTTTCTTATTTAATTCTCTCGAAAAACCTCTGGTATAAGTATTATGTGCAAGTCAATTTTAGAGGAGAGAAAAATGAAGATTAGAAAGTTTAATAACTTATAGAGTTCATATTAATAATATGGAAATAAAAATGATCAACTCTTAAAATTCAGTTTTGGACAGAATATAGATTTGAGACCAAAAAAGATAGGACTTAGTACAAGTCAAAACAGGGAGATTTTTGACACAGGTAACTCCAGGAGACAAAATACTCAGCTAGCTATGATAGCTAGTGTAAGTGAGTGTTGACACGCAATATCTATAGCAATTTTTATAATCAATACTTATTTTATTTCCAAACAAATTTGTTTCTACCCACTTTTTTCTTAAAAGAGGAGTCAAAGGAAATTTGGCATATGTAAACGTAGCTTAAATATTTTACAGGACTATTTACTTCTGTTGGTAAAATTGAAACTACGGAACAAGAAAAATACATTTGTTAAAATTTGTTTGCTTGTAGTTATAAACCACAATGTTTTCCAAATTGGGATGGTCTTACCCGTGAGCCCTCAAGAAATGAACTCATTCTGTACTCTGTGGTGTAACTTTAATAAAACATAACACATTATCTGTGAAAATTAGAATTATAGAAGTCATAGCCTCCTTAAGAACTGTATAAATTAAATCAAACTATGAAAGATTAAATTAAAATGCCATCCAGATTTTCAACTTTATGACCCAGATAAATTAGAAATTTGGGTTGTGTAACACATCACCTTGATTCTAGAACCTATCTTAACTTGCTAATGGTTTACTTCCAGGTCAAAATATTTTATATTTAATGAGAATGTGCATGCAAGATCACGTTACCATGGTGATGACTATTGAAAGATGATGAACATTTTGGGATACAACTCTGTAAATGATTTTTCATCTGTGACGGTCCAGTTTCACAATGCTGTGTCCCACGCTACTTCTGATAGGTCACCCTAGGTGACTCCATGTTTGAGGAATTTTTCATATAAATGGAAACATATCTAAGAGAGGCATATGTAATTGGAAAGCTTTTGACTGGCAGGTACCTTATAAATCAGGTAAATTTAACATCTAATCACCTGAGTCTGTGTCTGGGGAGGCTTCAATGTTCATATAAATGTACATATACAACATCTACCTTTGTTACTTGAAGGTTTAGATGAAAGAACAGAATGCACAAAACTTTCCGAATATGCATATTCAGTCCTAGCTTACAGAGTTAAAACGACTAACATGTTAATTGCTTCTTTTTGAGATACGAAGAAAGATATGAAGAAAGGAAAAAGGAAGAGGAAGAGGAAGCATTTTTATTTATTTGCTTATTTGGTTTCCCATCTCCCCTTCATAGACCTCTGTCCTTAGACTCTGCTTGGTTTCCCCACCCAGGCTGTCTCCACTCACTCAGTCAAATGGGTGTGTCCCATTTCTACTTTTTAAAAAATCATTTTGCATTTTTTGCATTGTTGTATTCATATTGAAATTACGCCTCAATCCCACTTCTACTTTTTAAATGAGTCATTTTGTGGTAAATATAAACAGATACAAACCCAGATTCTTGGTGGACCCTCATGGGTCAGGCAGAGGAGACACTGGGAAATGGACCACGTCTTATCTGTCACTCAACATGGGTTTACTATCTTCACTAAACCTAGAAACCTGGGTTTGCCACCCAGTGCCAGGGTTGAAAACCAAAAATTAAATACATGCATACATACATAAATGCATAAATGTATAAATGTGTAAAGAAATTAGGATGTTTCTCCCTTCTCTCCCTTCTTGACTTCCCTTCCTTTAAAAACAAAAACAAAAAAACTGAGATTCTCCTACTAAGCCATATCAGACCTCTCTGGTTATCTGGGCCGCCCACTTTCCCCAGGCAACAGACCCAACAACTACCCAACCTGGGCACTGTTTGGTAATAAATTTTTCTATTCTCTTACTACATTCTCTTTTGAAGACCCAGGTCCTATTCTATTGTTAAAATATAATTGGTGAAAATAGTCTCTTTTTTTTTAATTGCCCTTAACCCCCATTCAATTCACTCATTATATATCTGTGAATATACAGAACACCTTCTCTGAATCGTGGTAGTGGACATCAGGGAATGTCATCTCTATTCCTAAGTGGTTGAAGACAAGCTTTCAGAGAAGGTAATGTATGAAGGGAGAAACATCCTAAAGGTCATTTCCTCGGACAGGTGTGGCTTTCTGTCAGATATTGTACTCTCTGATGAGCTTCCATCTCCAAATTGTCTGCACCCACGATGAAAACGTGATTCTCCTCTCAAGGGAGGGCTCTGATTCACGGTTTAGACTTCCTGGCCACCAAGGCTGAGTGGCAATCCACATCCGCCTATTGGCCAATTCTGGATTGTGACGTCACAGCACCAGCTTTTACTCTCGAGGGGGTCAGTGCCCAGCTTTGGACACTGTGCCTGACTGTGGTCAAGAAACAATTATTGTGGAGTACATCCTCAGTACTCTAATTTTCTGAATATTAACCGCATTCTCATATCATGCATTATTTGCCCACTTAACTATATTTTCTATCCACTTCTACTAGCATGGGAATATTCCTCAAAGCAGGCATTTCTTACTTTCTATCGCCTTCACTGACAGAAGCTTAGTTCATAGAAAAGTGCTTGGCTCCTAACTAGCAACAAATTCACTTGTCTCAAATTAGTGAATTGACATAGTGTCACTTCATTGCTTTGTACATTAACTTTTATCTAGGAAGTCAGAGTAGGAAGGAGGAGAGAAATTTCTATTCAACCGCCCCTTAAAACAAAATCTGCATTCATTAATCCTTACCTTCTGCACAGAAGGTGACCTCCAGGTCCCCTTCCTACTTTGCTGAACTGAAGCTGTTAGAATTTTTCATATACCTGCTTCAAGCCGTGTCTTGAAGATAATGTTCCCATAATTTTTCCTTGTGAAATGAATTTGGAAGCTTAAATATGAAACTCAAAGACAGAGCTACTGTGAGCTATGTGTCATCGGTCTTG